>JAZAYU010000227.1:545000-822764 GCA_038501625.1 Corbicula japonica
TGCAGAGAAATAGCGTCGAAACAAATACTGCTGTATATGCATAATGCATAAGTTATCAAAGGGCCATAACTCTGTGTTAAACCGTCTGACAGGATTAAGACGACAATATTCATATCTCCTTATGGTATTGATGGTTTCAAGAAAGTTTCATTGAATTCCATTTAGTACTTGCAGAGAAATAGCCCGGAAACAAAAAAAAAACTGCTCTATGTGCATAAGGCATAAATTATCAAAGGGCCATAGCTCTGTTTTAAACAGTCTGACTGGAACAAGACCACAATATGTGCATCTCTTCTTGGTATTGATGGTTCTCAGAAAGATTAATTGAAATCCATCTTGTAGTTGCAGAGAAATAGCAGAAACAAATACTGCTCTATATGCATAATGCATAAGTTATCAAAGGGCCATTACTCTGTGTTAAATAGTCTGACAGGAACAAGACTATGATATGCGCATTTCCTCTTGGTATAGATGGTTTCCAGAAAGTTTCATTGAAATCCATCCAATAGTTGCAGAGAAAAAGCACGGAAACGAATACTGCTCTATATGCATAATGCATGTTATCAAAGGGCCATAACTCTGTGTTTAACGGTCTGACCAAAACAAGACGATGGTATGCGCATCTCCTCTTAGTATAGATGGTTTCCAGAAAGTTTCATTGAATTCCATTCAGTAGTTGCAGAGAAATAGCCCGGAAATGAATACTGCTCTATATGCATAATCCATAAGGTATCAAAGGGCCATAACTCTATGTTCAACAGTCTGACCAGAACAAGACGATGATATGCGCATCTCCTCTTGGTATTGATGGTTCTCAGAAAGATTCATTGAAATCCAGCTGGTAGTTGCAGAGAAATAGCGCGGAAACGAATACTGCTCTATATGCATTATGCATAAGTTATCAAAGGGCAATAACTCTGTGTTAAACAGTTTGACTGGAATAAGACGACAATATGCGCATCTCCTCTCGGTATTGATGGTTCTCAGGAAGATTCATTGAAACCCATCAGCTAGTTACCGAGAAATAGCGCGGAAACGAATACTGCTCTTAGTCTTATATGCATAATGTTTAAGTAATGAAAGGGCAATAACTCTGTGTTAAATGGTCTGACAGAAACAAGACGACGATATGCGCATCTTCTCTTGGTAAAGATGGTTTCCAGCAAGTTTCATTGAAATCCATTCAGTAGTTGCAGAGAAATAGCGCGGAAACGAATACTGCTCTATATACATAATGCATAGGTTATCAAAGGGCCATAACTCTGTGTTAAATGGTCTGACCGGAACAAGACAACGATATGCGCATCTCCTCTTGGTACTGATAGTACCCACAAAGTTTCGTTGAAAACCATCCAGTGGTTGCGGAGAAATAGCGCGGAAACGAAATTCGGACGGACAGCGTGACGACGTGACACTGTGACGACGTGACACCGTGACGACGTGACGGACGGACAACGCCAAAACAATATCCCCTCCCGATTTCATCGTCGGGGGATAATAAATAAGGAACTTTAAAAGGCCCCAAACACAACAAAAATCAAAATAATGCTGGCTCCATGTGACTGGGGCTAATCATGGGCAATAATTGAAATGCATATAAATGTTCACGCCACAAAGAACATAGTTGAGCACATAATTATCACATATAACATGAACCTTAAACCCCCAGTGGCAATTTGATTTGCCACTGACCGTTCCAAGGCGGTAACCCCTCGGGTTCTCATTTTTGTTTTTTGTTAGTGGCGTCCTTTTTGAAACTGATTATTTTATTAACCATGCTCTCTCCCCCTCTCTTCTACTTGACTGTGTGGGGAGGCTGTTTTTTCTGAATGTGGCAATTCCTGATATGCATATTTCACCTTTTTATTTGAAAACATCACTAAAGTGGTACATAAATTAATTTAAACTAGCCTTGTGAGTACCCCCAGCAAACACTTGACATTTTAACTTTGATTTCATATTTGATAAAATGCACGAAAAGCATAATCATAAATACATTAAACTTTTATTTATTTAATTGAACAATTATTTTCTTGTTTCCTATACCTATACTTAAGCTTTTTGTGCTTATGGGTTATGTGTCTTCACGATAAAAATTGTTTTCAAGATTCTTTTAAATCAGCTCGAATTGATGAAGATATTCCCATTATCGATTTGTTGGCGGAAGACCGCTTATTTCAATAGCTCGGTAGTAATAAGTAAACTTTACAATTTGATTTGTTATTACAGCAATACTATAGATTTGACAGAAGAAACCTCTTGCTGTTAGATAACAGTTCGAATTATGATTTATGAAAAAACAGGTGCAACCTGTTATGCCAATATCTCGACATAAAGTACTAGGGTTAGTCGATTAGTTGATTTTGGATCAATCGGTAGAAAACAACATCTTTCATATATAGCTTTACCCATACAAACGTACCCTACACAAAATTAATATGGCTTACACAAACCTTCAAACTCAAGTGAATTCCCAAATATTTGTTCATCACATTTTTATCATACATGTTCTAATGAATAGATTACTTGTTTTGATGTATTTTTAGACCTAAGGTACAGGCATTGTACCATTGAAACGATAATTAGATAAGAATTTCAAACACGATTTCAAATACGAAATATGCTTAACAAAAACAGATGATAAACATTAACAAGAAGTGAAAACAGGAAATTGGAACGTAGTGCTAATAAAACACAATCATGTAAATTATTTACATAGGCAAGGTTTTTCAATATAATACTTGACGTAAATATAACAAAACTATAACAAACACTAAAATTATAAACATTATATGAAAGAAGAAGGTGTGTTTTATGAATGTGAATTCTTTTTACTAATACCCTCTTAAAAACAAACACTTACGTATCTTTAAAAAAGACACCAAAGCTAATTAACCAATTAACGAAAATGAGAACACGAGAGGTTACCGTTTTGGAATGATCAGAAGTAAAACAATTTACCACCCGGAGTTTAATCCAGGCTCCAGGGCGCACTAAACACTCGTAAAAACTACAGGTCCTCACGCGGGCGTGAGTAGTTAAATGCATACCTGTTTATGTCCATGACCAGGATTAATCAAACCGAGTCTGCAATATTTTCATATTTGTAGTGTTCGGTGGCTTTCAAAGTTCCCTTTTCATCTACAGTCAAACATGTCATTAGCAGCCACCCAAGGGAATGACAAAAAGTGGCTGCTGAAGACAGGTGGCTATTAAAGACAGTAAAATATTAGAACAAAATGTCAGTTTAGGTCATATTCAAACTGGCTGTTTTAGACAGGTGGTTGATATTCGCAGGCGGCTGCTAAGGCAGGTTTCACTGTATTTAAATATCAGTAGTTTGTGCCTTGTGGCGGCTGTAAAATGTCTCCCCGTACATTCAGTAAGTGCTGTTAACAGCTACGTCCTATGAGGGTCGCTAAGCACGATACTCATATAATCTATGTTCATATTGCCTCTAAAATTACTCTTGATTTACTATTTCGGCCACTTTTAAGATTGGTGGTTTCAATATTTAAACCAATTTAGATTTTGATATTGTTCAATCCCCCTAATATACGTTTCGTGCTTTAAAAATGTTTGCCTTTGGCATTGTCTGTGATATGCAGGATTTATATTCTCAGATCCCCTACCACAATTCTATTCTGTTTAGTTCCGCCCATTGTTTTCTCGTTTAGGGCAAACCCATTGTTTTTTTTTTCTGGGAACCATACGCCACTGGAATGGTATTAATCTGAAAATACCGCATTTAAGGTTCCATGTTCACCGCCATATGCAAACCATCGTTTAGGATGGATCTAACTTGTACTATTTCATGGTGTAAATATTTAGTTGCGCACAATCCGTGGCCAGGCGGCGTGGGCAGTAATATGCATTCCCATTACTGTCCATGAACAAGCTAAATCAAACCGAGACTGTGCTTTATTTCATATTTCTCGCTTTCAAAGCTCCCTTTTCATCTATTCACATGAACATACAAGCACAAGTTGTCTTGGTAAGTAACTCCAACAACACAGCAGATTGCCAAAACTAGCCACAATCATGTTACAATGCAAATTAGATGTATCTATCATGACCGTTTAGCTTATAATTATCAGTAAAATTTGAGTTTGCAATCAATGTATCGATTTGTTTAATATTTCACCAGGAATAATTTTAACCAGATGAAACGGTATGAAAACTAGCAAAGAAATGCGTTTTATTTTCTGAGGATGATGAACAACAGCTTGTCAATAAAACCATTCGTTTAAACATATTTAATTTCTCTCGAAAAATACGCTGTCAATAAGACAATGAATAATAATATTTTTGTTGGTAATTCACAAGTTAAATATTTCTCTCATTTATGGAAATAACATTACGATGTGGACGGTTAACATATACATGTTAAACATGAATAAAATATCGGATATATTTTATACAGTATATTTATAATAATTTTTTATGATGTTTCCAATGTTTTCCTGAATATTGTACGAGTCATTTTTAATGAAACGTTAACTTTAGCAGGGTAAAAAATCTGACTCACTGAATTTAAATATGTTGGTTCTAATAACAAAAGTAAAATTTGATTACCGTTGAACATAGGAAAGTACTGTTAACTAATAAATATTCGCGTATGCAAATGTTTCGCGTTTACTAATATCGGAAAATTAATTTCATAACACTGCAGACTAATTGGCGCAAAATAAATTTCGCGCTCTGCCCCATCCTTGAACAAAGCAAAAATAATTGGTCGCGAAAATTTGTTGGTTTATTGTATATCGTTTCAAGAGGATTAATAAAAGTGTAAAGAATGATAATTATATGAATTTCTACTAAGAAGACACAAGAACAAGATAATGACCTTAGTACACAGGACAACTTAACTCGAATACTGAGTAAATTACTGAACGACATACCATTGGGCAAAAGCAAATGAGTAAATAAGCAGTTGCATGTTGAACCTTTGCGCTTTCCCCTCGATGTATAGGTTTAGCAATAACTTACATCAGGGTCGTTATGACAACAAATTAACCTTGTGGTACACTGCTCACATCAGTCGTTTAGAAACTGTAATCCAGCAGATGGTACAGCAATATGACTGATGCGTGTCTGGTTCCTTTAATCGGTTATTATGCTATTATGCATATTGCGATACCTCAGGCATCAAACACGCTTATGCCATTAAGCAACACATAGAGCTTAACGGATGGAATCATGTGGTTATGGGAGGCCTATAACTTTTCTGTTCTTGTACCGTTAATCAATGTCATGTTGATGTAAATATTTTAAAATTACCCCTTTGAGTTAGAACAATACTTGAAAACGCTGCATAGATAGCTGTTGCAATTTGAAATTATCTAAATGTCATCAATTTCAATGGATACATGTAAAACTATCATAATAATAAAGTAAGATGCATGTATCAAAATAATGCTGGATTTACAGTATTGTAGTTAGAAGTTTTCTTCGATTAATCTTTAGAAACACGCCATTAAAAAGTTATCATATAAGGTTAAGAACGGAAAAACAAATTACATGTTTATAAAAATGCGTCTTATCGTATAAATATCGCAGCAAGTGTACTGCACTGGTTATTGCAACATCATGTGCATTGTTTTCGATGAATGATTAATTGTAAACTATAATAAATTTGAAATCATGTTGTCTTACAATGACAGTTTCATGACCAACTCCATTGAACATACTTAAGTTTATCAATTGTTTGGATATTTATACGTAAAGTAAAGATTAGTTTTCAATGTGACTGGTTTACAATCAGTTTGTTTCTCTTAGAATCGTAAGAAGATATAATTAGAATGCCTATTCATCTTGCACATGTGGTTATTTTTGACGTGGAAAATGACAAAGCAACGGGTTTTTCTCGATCATTGTCTCAGACACATAATTGATACTTTTCCTTGCATAATACATTTCACTGTTTCCGTGAGATAACAAATTGCTGCCAATTTCGAAACCAGATTTTTTTTGTTCAATTTACTTCAGAGAATACATTCCACATAATAAATCATTAGCTTCTTTGATTTTTGTTTTATGAATGTAATCACGTAGCCTTGTTTTGAAAAGTCTGGTAAATATAGTTTGCGGGGGGGGGGGGGGAAACATCATTTATGTCTTCTTCGCGAAATTTGATACTCGCGAAATTAAATGATAATATTTGTTGGACGACTCCCATAACGGCAAGATGTTTTCTGTACTCTCAGATCCCAATTATCAAAAACGCCTTTAATAGCGCAAAGGAAAGCTAAAAAAGGATAAATTTGGTGGTACATGTATTGGCCACGGTTTCTATATTCGCTCAAGATTTGAAAGCCAACGATAAATTAAGGTTTAAATTTCCAAATTGTGTTACAATACAGACTTTTTGTCATGAACATTAATTAGAAATAAGGTCTCTATGAAAGGGGACCCTCCAGTAACAGCCACTCGAATTGATCCAAAGCTTGTATGCCAGGTATATGAAACATACGGATCATATTATCTTGTAGCTTGGATAGCTGTTTGAAAAAGGAGGCTATTTAAAGGTGTGCGAAAGATGGGCATACACAACTTGAAGACAAAGAAACAAACACATTTAAGAAAGTAAAAGAGAAGAACACATATCTCTTATGCATATGTGTTTTACTTGCCTGCTAATGATGTGAATAACGGCTGATTGTGCAAGTTGCCTTAAATTATCTTATAATTGAAAGTAAACGTCTACGTCCCCAAAACACTTGTCATCTGAAAAGCAGATAACATTTTTCATTTGTCAATCCTAAGGAACAACTCAAGTCGCGATGTTTATAGTTGTTAAAATGAATTAAATAAATTGTATACATTGGACAATAATAAACCCCTAAACTGTTAAATGGGGACTTTATTACCGACGCCAACGTGACAAGTCTCGTGATCCTTACCGTGTTCATTGTTTAGCTACAGAGCTGTAAATGACTTCAAGTCTTACAGCAGAGATTGTCAATTTATTGCGCGCATAAAGCATTAGATACAATGTAAGCCAACAATCGCAGTTGTGTTGCAACAAATTTTATAACATTCCTGGCACATTAACTTTAATTAAGTAAATACAACTCCAGTTGGAGATGTGACCAGCAAACTATTTCTGTATTCACGTAGGTTAAATAATCGTGTTAGTGGCAAAGATCTATCGAATGTGTCTTCCAGCAAATTAACGCGTTTTTCAGGCAATCAGTCGTTATCATGTTATCAAATTATATTAGATACTTTACAGAACAGCATTCAGATATGTGTCCGTAAAGCCCTAATACAGACGAATATAATTATCTACTATTTACAGAAAGGCTTCTCACCTGGGATAATTCTTATTTATAATTTCTGGTCATTTAAAATAATTGATGTTGACTAAAATGAAGAAACGACTCTTCAAATGCATATATGGACATTTTTTTTTCCAAGCTTCTTATTCATTCACCATATTAGCACGTAAATCAATCAATCCAAACTTAAACCAAATCTTGAATTTAAAGAAACATGTTTCGTAAAAATTTATAAAACTGTATATTTACAAAATTGCCATGTCTCTTGTAATAAACTGAGGAACAGAATATATTCCTATCCACAACATCAATAATACTCGATATTCAGCATTAAAAACTTTACCATCCAGAACGTATTAAAATAAGAATTTAAAAAAGAACATGAATAGTTATATATCTCCAGGTCAAAGTTAAATATAATCTCAATGGTAAAATCTTTTCTTGGAAAAAAATCAAATTAAAAAAATAATAAAACATGCACGATCTGTTTTAAGCCAGTTGACTAGTTTGCTTTATTGAACTACTTTCAAAATATTTCAAAACCAACAGCAAGTTATAAAAGGTTCTATACCAAGTATCGATAAAATGCTAATGTACTGACAACTAAAAGACAGTTACTGTTCTTCTAACTATAACCTGCTTAAAGTGATTGATACAACATGAGTGGCTTTACATGTATTTAACACAAACAAAATTATTGTGACGGAGTTTGACACAGCCTACAATATAAAAAATAAAAATAAAAAAAAAAACAATTTCGATTTTGTCATCTATAAGTCTAACGGTTTTCTGAAAAAAAAGTGAAATGTGCATATAGGAATTGACACACTTACAAAACACAGCCTCTCCATGCAGAGAA
The DNA here is from genome assembly GCA_038501625.1 of Corbicula japonica. Lineage (NCBI taxonomy): Eukaryota > Metazoa > Mollusca > Bivalvia > Venerida > Cyrenidae > Corbicula > Corbicula japonica. Next base: position 553,140 of record JAZAYU010000227.1, read on the forward strand.
AAAAGAAGAGAGGATAATAGAGCATGCTGTCATAAGTATGTCAATTCAAGTAAGACGCCACAAACAATTAACGACATAGGGAACCCTTGGGGTTACCGCCTTGGAACGGTTAGTGGCAAAACAAATTGCCACCGGGGGGTTTAAACCATTTTCTAGGGTTGTAGCGCTTACATGTAACTTGAAGCATTGTGGTTTGTTTTCAATACAGCGTCAAATGGCACTTCCTTTTAAGTCAGTCGACATACCTTGAATTTAATATTCATTAATTTATTTTAAAAATCAATTAAACACAGCCGATAATTGATGCTCATTTTTGACTAAAACGGTCAGTTCTCATGCATGCCCTGTTTACTAGAGGCATTGACACTTAAATGTCTGAACTTTTAATGCACCCCATTACACACATCTGTCCTTTTCCCTGCATTGACAATTTAGCTTATTTTATAAATTCCCTAAACGCACCGAACTTTACTGTATCCGTCAACCAAGAGTGTCTTCACCTGGTACCATCATCAACCGTGTATAATTGTCTATATCTTCAGTCCCATACCCAACGATTCAAGTTTACAAGTTTTTATTTCAGCAAATCGACAATACAATTGTCTTCGGCCAAAACAATCATATACAAATACACGCGAAGAAAATGGCAACATATTCAAAACATACAAACAACACACAGTTAGAAAAATAACAATTAAGGAACAATTTGTAAAGTAACAAGGACATTAGTTCGTTCTGAAAAGACATGGTTTATAAACTTACATAATCTAATCAATTTACATTTATTTTCGGAGGACATGATATTAACAAATTTGTTCATGGATGGCCATGACACATGGCCCAAGTATTGATTACGTATATCTGTATATTTATTGCAGCACAGTAAAAAGTGGTACTCAGATTTAACACTCCTATTATTGCATATATTACAGTGTCTGTCTTCTCTATTTACACCGGCATATCGCCCAAATCAATTTCCAATGAGTGTGAGCACAATCTGAAACATGCTAAACTCTTGCGAAGCTTGTCATCTAATACCAAATGCAAAAAGTGTTCATATTTGAATGTTCATTTATACTTTCTGTTGTAGTCAAAATTAGACATATCATGTATACTTGCTGACCAATCCTGAATATATTGATCATAAATTCGTCTTTTTAAAATTGGCATATAATTAACATTGGGATTAAAATCATTCAAAATATAAATAAAACCAAGTTTATCAATAGAGATCTTCATACAAGATGCCCAAGAGTTAACTATATTTTTCCGCTCTAGATCATTGAACATAGCAAATATAGGAGATATTATGTTTTTCTTGATTTTGAACAAATAATTTGATGATCGAATTTTACTTTACACAGATAAAGGAAGTCTACCAAGCTCTCCATATACAGCAACATTTGGTGTCTGTTTTCGGACACCTAATATATATTTACAGAATCTGATATGAAGTTTGTCAATTTCTTTATAATCATAAGCTCCCCATACTTCAGATCCATATAATAAAATAGGAGCAACCATGGAATCAAACATATGCAATTTTGTTTTAACATCTAACTTAACTCTATCAAAAATAGTAAGTTAACTATGATATGCCCTTAAAGCTTGTTCAGTTAAAGTTTTTAACGACATTAAGCATGGTTCCGGTGTAAGTAAATTTTATACCAAGATAGTGAAATCAACTACCCTTTCTATCTGTTCACCATTATTAAAAGTATATGGGAGGTAACGAGATTTGCGTTTTTCAAATACACATAATTTTGTCTTTGCAATAATGATAGTCAGTCCCCATTTACACGAATATTGATAAAGGCTATCAACTAGTGCCTGTAGACTAACGGGGTCAGCAGAAAATAAAACAATGTCGTCGGCAAATAACATTATGCACATTGATAATACGTTGAGATCATTATCGGTTTAGTTATTAAAATCAACATATTTGACGACTTCATTAATGAATAGAATAAATAAAAGAGGTGAAAGCGGCTGTCCTTGTTTAACACCAAGAGAAACATTAAAAAATCTGTCATTGACATATCTGCAAATATTTTACGCATGAGCTAACATTTGCATAAATAGATTTTACCATGGTAATCATTTTACTACTGACACTAGATTAAACAAGTTTTACTCAAAGAGCATTGTGAATTACGGTGTCAAAAGCTTTCTGATAATAAATAAATACACACCAAAGTTTGGACTTAGCATTTAAAACTTTCTGTATAATTGTATGAAGTAAGAATATGGCGTCAGAAGTAAAACGGTTATCTCTAAAACCAAACTGATTTTCTCAAAATAATTTTCATTTTCACGCCATTTGTTAAGTCTATTTCTCAACAACAATGAAAATATCTTGGAAATAACATTTATTATTGTAATCAGTCGGTAATTACCAGGGTCATTTGTAGGACCCTTTTTATGGATCGGGACAATAAATCCCTTGCACTAGTCACTTGGATACTCACCGGTATTGTATATCTTGTTATAAATTATACACGACTATGGCGAAATAAAATCATTTGCATCTATAAAGAAATCGGCAATATTATTGTTCAAATCACAACATTTGTTTCATTTTAAACATGATATCGTTTTACGAATTTCATCAATTGAGAAATCAGAATCAAGCTGATCAATATGGATTTCATCAGGACTGTTTGCAGCCTCTTGACATTCAAATGAACCAGTATTATTTCCCATGGATAAATTCGAAAAATAATTATTGAAATCATCTTAATTAATATCATTTGATACATTGGAATTGGATTTTTGGAACTTTTTAACATATTCCCATATTTCTTTAGGAGACCTTTTACTCATTTTTGAGAGTTTAGATTTCTCTTTATTATTATAAGTGATTTCGCTGAACGCTTGCATTTACATAATTACACCTACTTTTGAGGAAATTAATTTTAGTAAGATCACATGGGTTCAATGCTAAGTTCCGTTTACAATTTTAAAAGTTACTTTTCGCTATACGGCACTCTTCATTGAACCATGCTGTTTTTTTATTTCATATTCACTTTCGGTTTTGTAAAACATGACCTACCAAAACACTGTAAAGAAATGTCATACACACATTTAGAAAAATAAACAACACAAGTGTTAATATCACTTTCTCCATTAATTAGTTATTATGTAATCTCGTCAAAAACATGTTTATTTGATTCCAGTAGTTCGTTAAAACGCTCAGTTTCAGCTGTGTTCCAGAATAGTTTATCTACACGCGAGTTAATATCAGATGTATATACATCATGATTAAAGCACATTGAAAACGAAATAGGCGAATGGTCAGAAAATTCAGTTTGATCTAGTACGTACATATTTAATATTTTATCAGAAATAGCAAAGTTTGTAATCAAATAATCAATTGTACTGGAGTTTGGTTTATTTCTTAAAATTGAGTGATAAGTTGAACGCCCTTCCTCTAGGCGCCCATTGACTATCGATATATTACTTTGCTTGCACAAATACAACAGACGCTTTCCAAAGCTATTAACATGGATGTCATTATTACGCCTTGAGGGGATAATCGCAATGTTCGGACTGTGGCATATCAACATAGCGGTGCAAATTTGAATAATGAACACTATCTGAAAGGGTGCCAGTCCTCGAATTCAAGTCTCCAGTAATGTATATATCACCGAGAGAATTATACCGCCTTATACAATCATCTAAATGGTCAAAAAATCAAACTCATACAAACTTGAATTGATATTTTTGTAGACATTTGAGTCTTCAGGCGGTATATAACATGTGCAGAAATACACCTCATTTTCAAAACCAAAACAATCTTTTCTTAGTTTCAACCAGACTAATCCCTTATTATCTAGATTAAAAAGTCCAATTTTATATTCTAGTTTTAATTTGTAGAAGATCACAGTGCCTCCACTATGCCGTTTCGCCCTTCTGTTAAATTTAGGACGTGGACAATTAAAGGAGGCATACCCTTTTATATATATATTGGACAAATTAGAATGCCAACACTCTGTAAATAGCAAAATGTCAACGTCATTTACAAAATTTATGAAATCGCTATCATTAATTTTTGAACTAATACCCTGAACATTCCAGAGCAAAAAAAGTTAACTGTTCCGATTCATAATCCTAAATAGATCCGCTAGCACCCGTGCTTGGAGGCATCGATAATCCTTCGAGCTCTTTAATCGGAAGAGAATTAACGGTATATGAACGATTACGTATAATCAGTTTATCACATTTGAGCGACGCAGTCTTTTTATTGTATCTGGCTTTGATCAGTTCGGGTATGAGTAGCCTGCGTCGTTCTTGTATTATTTTCGGATACTGCTCACCCACAGTCACTGAAATCGACTGTTTCTTTTCGTAAGCTTTGCTTTTTACCATGTATTTATCAGGGAAGTAGTTAAATTTGGCAATAATTGGCCTTATCTTGCCAGGTGTATTAACCCGAAGGTCCATGGAGGTCAATTTCTGTGTCAATGTATTAAGCTGAGATTTGAAATTATCAATTTTATCTAGCTTTTTTCAATTTAGTGTCTAAATCCGCTAATCGATTTAACGCAGTTTGCTGCAAATCGGCCGTGCTTTGGGAGGCCTGCTGAGGGGTTACCATCTGTCTTTGGGGTGGCGGAGAATTATATCCGAGCTGTTGCCAAATAACTGGTTATTCGGTGGCCCATACATCATTTGTCCACTAGGTGTAGGGTTTGGGGAACTCGCAAATTGGGGCATCAGTTGACTAAATGTTTGTTGCCCAGACATATTCATACTTTTATCGTCAACAATACCTAGACCGGTCACTTGCCTTTTATCTGGAGTATCTTCTGTTGACCATGGGGAACCTTGCGAAATAGTACGCTTTTGTGATCTCCTTCCAGGCATTCATAACACACAGTGGCACACAAAGAAGAGAATAAATTATTCACCATAATCATTCTGATACAGTATAAAATTGTCAAATATTTGGTGTTATCACAATATACAATGTTAAAGCGACATATTAATATCCTTTTCACAATGAATTCGACCTTTTAAATCCAAAAAACTCATTAAAATCTAAAATTTTATTACAATTTTCAAATTTCGGCAGCAATTTTCAAGCATGCGCAATACACATGTTTTAAAAATGTTTTTTTTTAGGTTTGTTTCACTTCTATTGGGTAAATCTGCCACCTTATTCATGCACGTGTACACAAGTTTTACACGTATCCTATAATAGATATGTGCAGAAGTAGTAATATTTTAGACCAGGTAGGCGATTCGTGCGCTTTTAGACTTCTTGTTTTATACCTTAAGTTTTCGGATCTTTTACCCTAAAGGAATCCTATTAACAGCGATATCTTTATACCTACGTGTACTGCGTGCTAAGCAGTTACAAATCTTTATCTCGTTTTATGATAAACTCGTGGCATTCCATCAGTTTGGCAACCATTTGTTTCCTGCTGTCATTGAATCAATCAGATTGGAGATGTTTTACAGTAATACTTGATTAAATATACTTAACAAGTTATCAGTACGAAATCATAGAGTTATGTTAACATTCAACACAAACAGCTTTATAAGAAACTGATTCATGTGTGCATTACATTGGAGGCGAATTGTATAAATAAAGATAATGGCATTGTGAGAATAACGTGTTACATTGCTGACTGTTCCATTCTTATTGTAACTTTCTCAAGATTTGAATAATGAACATTCCATGTTTTTGTAATGCTCAAAAGATCTATTATTGATAACGTAGGAATGTTTGACGTGGTTTTGAATATGAAAGTAATTTAGCGGCTGAATATCAATAAAATAGCTCTGCTTGATGAAATGTCTAAGTAAAAGAACACAAATGATCAGAACATCTATAAAAAGATAGAAGCCAATCAAAAGAAATACAAAGAATGATCTAAAGTATATTAGAGTCCGTTAATGAGGATGATGAATGCATTAACGACTTCACTAATGTAATCAATCTTACTCAGTTAACTGACCATATAGCACTATCTTTTAAGAAATCTTATAAACTTAAGTTATGTAGAGAAGGGAAACCGTATAATATTAATGAAATAGACAGTCCCATATTAGAATTAGTGTAAAGAACGCGTAGGAATAAGAGTTGTATCCATGATAAACAAGACAATTTGGGAATCTAGAGTATAAAATAAACAAAATAATAATTAAATTATACTAATGTATAAGTTTACGTTCACTTGGAAAACAGTTTCCGGCTCCATTTACATCACACGTAAGTTAGACTACAAAATAAACAATAGATAATGTAATTAAATTATACTAATGCATAAGTTCACGTTCTCAAGAAATTATATTACCTCTACCTGGGAGCGAACCCGCTCCACACGGCGACAGCGCCTGGCCCTACAAACGGTTATGTCTATTACCCATTGAAGCTAAGAGTCTGCCAAATATCCTAAAACAAGGCAGGGTGGATCTATTGGTTAGGTCATTTAGATCTGCATATTCCTTAGAAACAAAGATTACAGATAGAGCAATTAAATTAAATTGCTTACTTATTAATAATATTCAAAATTGTTAACCAGCATAATTATGTGATAAAATTTACTTAACAGTAATGCATTGGTAAACGTCAATTTGCAACAATGATATGAAATTTTTTATAAAGAAATTCAAATACGTTGTACACTGTCAGTTATTTCTAGCGAGTAAACATTAATGGAAAGGTAAACTTATGGCTGGAAGTTTTTGTTTTGATTATTTACGTCAATTGAAAAAAAACAATAGGATTTTTCTTCTTCAAAACTGCTTTTTTTTAGTAAATTAAAGAGCAGGCTTATAGCATGTCTGTTTAAATAAATCGTGTTGAATAACCTCAAAAAATGAAAACTTAAGACATTACTCTCAGTCGTATTGTGCTGATGAATTAAACTAGAATCTGTATGTTAACAGACATATTATTTCTGTACATCTTTTTTCCCTTACAAAGATAAGGAAATACCGATTATTGCGACAAAGTTTATGATACTTCGTGAAACAAATATTAAGGTGGAATGTACCTTTAAAAATATTTTCTAGAAATCTGTGGAATTTGGTATCAAATGAAAGTTGAAGATATTTCTGATTCTTATACGAATTGGACATTGATTTTGACAATTATTAATCCATTTTTTTGTTATTTATTTATCAACTGAAAATAGATTTATTATGTTTTTGCTATCAGCACGTAGGAAATCACTGACATAATCAATCTGCATTGTTAAACTTACTCTATGCGTCACTATTTTAGGTCAATAATGAAAAACACGGCGATTTCACGGTCATCTACAGACCGTCAAAAAACGGGCGTAGATGGTGTTATTTGCGACGTCATGTACAGTACTAGGATTGATAATTGTCAAAATCAATGTCCAATTCGTATCAGAAATATCTTGAACTTTCATTTGATACCAAATTCCACAGATTTCTAGAAAATACTTTTAAAGGTACATTCCACCTTAAGGTATGAACTAATTATGGCAAGGTACGTTAACTTAAAAAATTTGCCTTTCATAACAATAATGTTTTACTTACGATATTTCTACTCTTCTTACTTCTTGACCAAATGACCTAATTAGAAATAAACATACTCAAAATTCGCACGAATTCGACATAATGAACTGCAATTACAAAAGATCATTCTGAACTTCGTAATTAAACTAAAAATGTCAAAATGTAACGCACTTCTATTTCTGATAATTTTGTCAGATTTAGAAATGATATTTATCAGCAAGTAATTTGTATACTCAAGAGGAGTTTATCTATAACGCAATAACTATCAGGACAAACCACATTGTCTATATTTGTTCAAGAAAATAGTTACCTTGTTTATCGATGGGTTTTGACAAAGACATTTTGCGACGCTACCAATCGTTTTTTAATCCTATTACTTTCAATCAATAAGCATTCATCTTGATAAGATCCCACGATTCTATGAATGGATTTTCCCAAATCTTTACAAAGGAACTTCGAATTTGTCTCTGCTATTTTAACCGTGATTGTTTTGGGGTTCATCTTGAGCTTTGGTTTTATGTAAACTAATGTGTATATTGTTGAACCATGGACGATTTAAGTAGGTCAGCTGAAATACACTTAGTCTAGTTCTTCTATGTATTTAATGGAAAGTTAAAATAATGCTTTTTTAAGTTTCCTTAACAAATAATTATTTCATCACCGACGGTAAATACAAACATTATCTTTCAGGCAATGTACTTAAAATTATTAACGCTATTATTTGAGTAAAACATTTGTATCTTTTTTTATCAGGCAAGTATGTTTGGGATCTTTATTACTTCGCTCTAGTTCCATAGCCAGATGTATAGCTTTATTACGTTCTTTGTTATGAGTTTACGTTGCAAACAAATGACGTATATGTTTCCTGCAGCATTATGGAAAGCCAGAGCTGTCTTATATTGTTGTTTTCGAATGTATTCAACCGCTTTGGTATTATGTAAGTTCATTTCTATAATATATAAAATCAAAAAATGCATTTATTGAACCAATACTCATTATATTAATCCACGCGTACAATATATTATACGGACTCGTCGATATATGAAACCAATATACCTTTATGTAGATTCAGTCTTGCTATGTTTGTATTGGAAACTGTATTGAATGAAACCAGTATGTTCAAATATTAATTCACATTTTAATATATACAACCAACTGCCTTTGTATAGAACCAACTTGCGCATATATAAATATATTTTTGAATTGTATTTAACGAATGTGTTAATATTTAAAACCGAATTAGACATACATAAATCCAACTGTCCTTATGGGGAACGAGAGTAGCATTACATTATATCATTTTCACGATATATGAAAATAAACTGTTCATATATTAAACCGATTTAAAAATATATATGTTGGTTTTGTAATTGTATGAAATAACGTTATGCTTATATTGTTCTGATTTATCAGTGCATGGCGTCTTCTGCATGCCTAGCCGGTGTCGAAGTAAAATACATCTCCCAACGAATAGTCTCGTCAATATAATGACAAGCCGGTTTCATATAACGAAGAACGGTACGACACATTGTCGAAACGAATATATATAAAGAATTATTGTATCCATACATTGATCTTACGTTTAAAATAAGAACGTTTTCAGTTAATATAATGTTAAATGAAATAAAAGCAATGCATTTCGGTTAAGTATAATGCTAGCTGCTCTTATTGTATATCAAACCGAACATATATATTTCTTATTCGGTTTTATATATGAACAGTTTACTTTCATATATTGTCAAAATGATATCATATAATGCTACACTAGTTACACACAAGGACAAATGGATACATATATGTCTACTTTGGTTTGATAAAAAGATGCAGTCATTAAATACAATGTCAATATGAACTGATATATTGCAACATTGGTTACACATTTGAATGGTTGGTTCAACGAATGATGAATCGAAATAATATAAGTATTACTCGATTTCATACAAGGACGAAGCGAATATTGGTTACACATTTGAATGGTTGGTTCAACGAATGATGAATCGAAATAATATAAGTATTAATCGATTTCATACAAGGACGAAGTGAATATATATATTTCTTCTTCGGTTTTATATATGAACAGTTACTTTCATATATCGTGAAAATGATATAATATAATGATACTCTCATTCCACATAAGGACAGTTGGATTTATGTATGTCTAATTCGGTTTTAAATATTAATTCATTCGTTAAATACAATTCAAAAATATATTTATATATGCGCAAGTTGGCAGTATACAAAGGCAGTTGGTTGTATATATTAAAATGTGAATTCATATTTGAACATACTGGTTTCATTCAATACAGTTTCCAGTACAAAGAAAGCAAGACTGAATCTATATAGGGGTATATTGGTTTCATATATCGACGAGTCCGTTTAATATATTGTACGTGTGAATTAATATAATGAGTTTTGGTTCAATAAATACATGTTTTGGTTTTATATATTATAGAAATGAACTGATATAATACCAAAGCGGTTGAATAAATTCGAAAACAACACTATAAGACAGCTCTGGCTTTCCATACAGCATACTCAAAATTTGATGATATCTAACCTCACTATTACTTATTAGATATTTTTAAACTTGGTATGTTTATGACCTTAATCAATCTCCATCTAGTTCAGATGCAATCTGAATAGCATTATTCCTTTTTGACTTATCATTTCAAATTTTGTTGTTATGGGTGTGAAGTACATATATCTTTCAGTTATCGTGCTCAAAACGTGAATTTTTTTTTAACTCTCCGGCAGTACTTATTAAATCGATTTGTATGTATGACTATGACCTTAATATCTTCGTCTAGTTCAAAAATCAGTTGCATTATCAATTATATAAGTTTATGGTCCTTTAATAATTGTTTAGGTTTTGACTTAATTATCACTTTAAGGTCTTTAAAATGAAACAAACTGTTTGCTGATATGAACTTGGATGCAAGGTTCTAGTAGGGTCAATTTAATGTCATAAGAATGTTAGGTGGTTATATTTTAATCAGCGCTTACGTTTGTATCACTAGAAACACCTAACGGCAACAATAATAGCTATGATCGCAAACAGAGGCATGCATACATTAAAATACGGATGTAAGCGTTTTCCCCTCGGTTTCTTGATATTTACCTCCAAATAAAGTCTTTGCCATCATTTAATTGCAACTCACTTTCGCTTGTCATGTTTATGATTCTATCATATGCAACGATCGTCCTTATTAGCCTAATATGCAATAATCTGAATATCTCGCTCATTGTTATACATTCCACTGTCGATAATAATCTTTTGCAAATGAAAGAATAACAAATAAATAAAATGTTACATTCAGAAAGCTACGGCTTCCTTAAAGGACAATCAGAATGAGAGGCATTGAGAATGTATTGGGATGTGATTAGTCAAAAAGGGTAACACACAGATATTCGTGTTTATTATTTATAAATTAAGTCATTTTTAAAATACCATCCAAAGGGTTAATGTAGACTACACAACAACATAAATCACGTCATACATCGTATTAAATCCATACTTTTGAATTCAGGCTTATAAAATTTTGGAGAAGACTTATGAGATTATAAATAGACTGTACAGAACACAATAACCTTCAAAGAAGTAAATACCATAATGCGATTGAAATCTTGGATTTCCTGAAAACGGAAATTGGTGTTGGTACTTCTTAGTTATTGTGTCATGTGTGTCAATGGACAAGATTGACATATTAACGACAATGTAAGATAATGAATAAGATCGTAAAGAAATGGAAGATGAGACAGTTTCCGAGAGGAATTAATTACAAAAAAAAATAAAAGTAACTAGTGCCAGAATTCGTTAATTAACGAGTTATTTGTGTTTCTTTCAGTCTTACAGAGGACTGAATAATTACGGTCTTGCGAGCTTATGATCGATATACCGTTATTGTTATTGATTTACCGTTTCAAAGTTTTATGATTATAACTAGTTTTCCCATTCTTATTAAAAATACTTAAAGACATAAGTTTCAAAGTAATTAATATTCAAATAAGGGGTTCCTTACGATACAGGTTCAATTATTAGCCCAACTTACGTAGATTAAAATGTCTTTTAACGCTTTCTCTTTATGTTGAATCAAATGTAGATCATTTTATAAGTTACGTTTGTATTTATATATAAACATAAGAATTAAACACAAGCACAAAAACAAGACAAAAACTTTAGAAAGCAAAAACTACCCATGGCATTTAATAAATACATATTTTTTTGTAAAACTTTAAGTTTTACGTTAATAATATTGCATGAAGCATGTTTTTGTTGCATGTACATGTGTCAACTTGATCCGAAAATTTTATTTGTATATAGATAAATTTTGTTCTGAATACTGTTGAATAAAGATGAGCACCTACACTCACTAAATTGAGAAATCGATATTTTTCCATTATTTACCTCAATTTGTGATTGAAATGAAACAGTACAATAGAAATCAAATCTCAAGCAATCAGATTATTGAGATTTGAGACTGGTTTAATTTCTCAGTTGTATAACATTGGCACCTTGTCTCAGTAGTAATTTTAAAATGCAGTTGTACTTGATTAATCCTAATAATAAACGTTGTTATTTAAAAAATAACTTGTACCGAAATCAATGTTTCATATGTTTATCTTTTGTGCAAAGAGTGCGTTTATTGAAATCTTGAACATCGTTAAAATATTCTAGAAAAGCTAACAAGGTGTGACGTATAAACCCTGTTAAATTTTATGTTATATTTTTTTTTATAATTTTCTCAGAACGAAATAGGTATGCTCATCTATATGTGCTCATAAAAACTAATTGAGCTCTCATCTTAAGCCTAATATATATTTAAGATCATTTTAAAACCACAAGATACGACAGTTATTTTTTTCTCAGTATGGTAATAGATGTATATTTGTCCAATTAAGTTGTTCTTTTTCTGTGATAAAACACGATAACCTTAATCGATATACTATTAGCAATTGTGATTAGCTTATACATGACATTGAATCCCAAGAAAAGGATGTTTTGTGTCGCAAATTGCTTGATTTTTACTTAATGATTGTATTAACGTTCGCAATCGCAATTTGCAGGAAAAAGTACTCCCATAATAACAATAAAAAGGAAATCAGAACACTCTTTTATCAGGTAAAATTTACAATATCATAACTTTGTAATGTAAGAACATGATGTTGTACTTATAAAAACAATTCTTAATGTCATTGAGGTCACCTTATAATGTGCATTATTATAGCCTTACATTTTAACATGTTTAAATAATGGGTGCCATTATGAGTTCAAATTATGTTTTGTTCAATGTACATGTATGTACACAACATATAGTTGTTTTGATTTAAAAAAATAAAACCCACTTGTATATTTTTAATCAAAATATGCCTTAAAATCAAAAATTTTGTTTCATTATTCAAATACGAATGATAACATCGATGTCACGTGTTTAGGAAGGATCAAGTATCGCGAGTTCTCATTACCAAGAATTCATTTCTGATTACGTCATTGCCCTCAGACCTTATGAAACAAATTACAAATGTAAAACAGAGACTAGAGTAACTAATTAGACCTTAAACTGCCAATGAATCTTCTTTTGGGAATTTTGAAACCTATGTTTTGTCTGAAAGTGTGCGCATTTGGCAATTTGTTTGTAGTATGGAATTTGCCTGTTGACCTTTAAAACATAGGTTTACTAAGCTGTAATTAACCGTTTTACCTTATCAAAAACGCCGCAGCATTACAACGACAAAAAACGGGAATGCATGTCAATGTGTATTATCAACACTATTTTTAGGCTTGATATCCCGAATACAACTTTGAAGGCTTTTTGTTTGTGATTTGAGTACAATTTCACTTTATTATGTAAACATCAATTACTTTGGTCTCTGCCTGCCTGCCTGCCTGCCTGCCTGCCTGCCTGCCTGCCTGCCTGCCTGCCTGTCTGTCTGTCTGTCTGTCTGGGGCAGTGATCCTTTGGTCGTGCAATTTTATGTATTGAGTTTTATTTTAACCAGAATTAATAACCAATCAACTGCGTTTTAATTCTAATTAAAAAATTGAAAAATTCCATCGCAAACCGAGTTGTATTGGAAGGACCCTTTTGCATAAAGTACATCACAAACAGCATACTAGTTGACCTTGACCGAAAACCAAGCTTAACAAAAGATTGATATTAAGGCTGATCCGGTAACAAAACATAAACAATTCACACATTTCTTCCCTCTTAATCTTATCATACGATTGATGTCTTGGCTTTCCTATGAACGGAAATTGGTGTTGTCACTCTTGTTCTTATGTGACATTGAGAATAAAGTTACAATCCAACGACTGACAAAATTTAATAAATAACATTTAACCTGGTTTTTATGATATAGCTCATAATAAAATGATGTAGAAAGTAGAAATATTTGTCAAAATGCAGTTATAGACGTGTTTGCTGTTTTAATAAAAATCATCGCATCATATCAAACGAATGTACGTAGATCAGGATGATTTGTTAAGCTTTTTGCAAGTAAAACTCTGAGCATTTCCCAGACACGAGCTTCCAAATATAAACATAATTGTCCTAACATGAATGCAAGTGCCGTTCTAAAAATTTCGTCAAATATTGCCATGTCATTAGAATCAAAAAATGTAAAGCCTCAATCCGGGAAAAACGATTGCGTATGATGATCACCGCCTCCGTCCGTCCTCCCGTCAATCTGTCCATACGTTTTCTGTTGGTCGCCGCCTCCGTCCGTTCTCCCGTTAATCTGTCCATACGTTTTCTGTAGGTCGCCTCCTCCGTCCGTCCTCCCGTCAATCTTTCCATACGTTTTCTGTAGATCGCCGCCTCCGTCCGTCCTCCCATCAATCTGTCCATACGTTTTCTGTAGATCGCCGCCTCCGTCCGTCCTCCCGTCAATCTTTCCATACGTTTTCTGTAGATCGCCGCCTCCGTCCGTCCTCCCATCAATCTGTCCATAGGTTTTCTGTAGATCGCAAATTCAATTTTTTTGTCTACGCGTAAGAGGTTTCAAGTGTTCATTTGATAATGATGAACCATGCAACTTCGCTTTAAAGTTCAAAGTCGCGTTTTGGGTTGAAGTTGCTGAAAGTACTTTGCATCTGATAAATCAATAGACCGAAAATCTGATTAATCTGATAGACCGAAAATCACCTATTTTCAAACTTTCTCAGAAACAAACATGACCAGATATTGTTTACTTGTGTCATCTATGAGTATGTATAATTACAGACAAAATCACTGGCCTAAATATTGCCATAGACAAATTTTAAGTACTTGACGTATGCCAGAATTTGAACTTGACGGTGTTAATAACAAATTTGACTTTCATGACTTCCTTTGGGTTTATGTTAAAATATAAAGTTGTAATGTTATACAAAACTTTTATTGTTTGTGACCACACAATGTCATGGGTTTGTTGTAGAAGTACTCTGCATTATACGATTTACGGAGACACTCATTAACATCAGTAAAAAAATCAACGAGTCCTAGAAGTAACATAACTCAGCAACGGCAAATAGTGACTTAAAGTGGCACTTTAACAAGTGTTTTTGTCTTCTTATGTCCAGTTTCAAATAAAAGTGTTTTGCCTTTCCTATGTCCAAGTTCAAATGAAAACAAAGAAATTTAAGAGTTCCGAACTTATTCTCGTTCAAATAACATAGTTCAAATCATTTTTCTTACATAGAGGAATACAAAGTATTAAATAAAATCTCGACAAAAGACACTTGTAAACGAACATTCCTCACTCTAGTTGCTGGATAGATTGACATCTCTGAAGGGCAAGGAATAATTTCCGCTTAACCGTTCCCTCGCGAGTAGAAAACGGGGACGTGAGCTAAATTGCGCACTAATTATTGGAATTGTACTCGAATATTATAAACGTTATCCTGATCTATAACCATCCATTAACTAATCGTTCATTCTTTTTTGACCTTGGAGGAAACAAAAGTAAACAGTCATATAGTTACAAAAAATCTTCAAAGCACCCCTTTGGTTTCATAAAAACGTTTCCATGTTTAATGAGTAATCACTTTATACTGCAATGCGTGGAGCCATAGCGAGATTTATCATTTCTTAAGATCTGCAGCTTCATTGAAATTTGAAACCAAATGACGTCTGTTTATATCAACAAAGGTCCCAGAGGAGTCTTCTATTTCTAGACATCGCTACCATAGTGCCCCAATTAGGAAAACCGTTGTTAATACTGGCGCGCATGCGCCAGTATTTTACTTACGATGCTGTGAACTCTGCGACGCGCAGTCCTGAACTTCGGGTGTATCATTGCGACCACGAGAGCGTATCAAGTAAGTGGTCACCGCGAGAGCAGGCCGAAATGTTCTGCACAAGTGTGAATCACAATGCAGCACACCATTCCACGAATTCTGAGCGATTGATAGTAAGTTTCCGTGTAATTTTGGAGCATCCATGCCAAAAATTCCATCGGACAATGTAGAGTGAAATCATGACCAGCTACGGCAGTGAACAAGCAACTGGATATGAATGAGTAGTTTAGTTACGCCTGAAAGATTTCGTAGTTGTGTGGCATAAAAAGTAGTGCATTTTAAGAAAATACAAATATTTCGAGAAGGAATGCGAACTTTGAAAGATAATTCTACAAATAAAAACAAGAAAACAATTTAATGTTGTGATTCGCAAGGAAAGGATATTAAAAGAACGATTAAAAACAAATCAGTCACGTGACAAGCGGGAGATAGCGTGGGTTGCCATTTTGGTTAGGTTGGAGCAGTTGTGGATCGAGATTTTGCTCGGCTAACAAGGACCGGGCCGGGTCCCAGTGTTCTCCCCAGACAACCGTTAACAAGCTTTGATCTATTTCCAACAAGTGTTAAATTCGCCGACATCCGTTTATTCAAAATCGACATGTCATAATTTTCTGTCTCTTGCATTGTAAACACAGGTCGCTTTTCAATACACACCTCATTCAAGGTTAAGCAATGGGCGATTTGACCAATCACAATCGACTTCTTTACTATCAGCTGGATAACTCCGCCTCTCCACGTGGTGAATTCGCAAGTCTGTCGGTGTCGTTTGATCGTATTTTGGCTCTGTTGACTCTTGATATTCTCAATTAATAGCGGAACCCGGTGTGTTTAACATAATGTTCAATGATTTAAATGAGATGCGATCATGAGTAATAATTTGGTTATTCTTAGTTCTGTGATTAGAAGACAAACACTTCGAAAATTGTACTGTATACATGTATGAAAATAATTGTGCGATAATGGAATTGTTTTAAACAAATCTATTGGCAAGTTGCATTTAGAACTTAAATTGCAAAAGAAATACATTCTGTGGCATTTTACTGCGCTATCATCGTAACGATCAGTTCATTTTCGTCGGACACATTTTCAAGTATGCATGCGCGAAAGAACGACGACTCGTCAATTCTATCTTATTTCAAGAGAAACCGGCCTTGTGAGGCTGATGCCAACTCCATCGGGCATTCTGAACTTCAAAATTCTAGAAATGAGATCGAGATCATTTCCGGATAGCCCTTCAAGAGCGACTCTTACGACGCCAAGTACCCCTTCACGTAGTGAAATTACTCCGACGCCGGACGCGGTACCCCAACATGCCGAGACACTGAATCAACGCCGGCTACCTCGAACAGCCAGTTCGATCCAGTCAGGTGTCGATCCTAAGTGGAAGAAAGTCTACTTCTGGTTGCAAGAAGTTGGCAATGTTTTTTATATATATTTACTTAGCCTTGTGACTTGCATTAAATAAATAAAATAACTCAATTTCATGCTACTATATATAAAAAGGGAAATATGCATATCAGGAATCGCCACACTCATAAAACACAGCCTCCCCTGCAGCAAAAAGAAGAGGGGAAAATAAATGATTTGTTTGTTGATTGTTTAATAAAAAAGGGGAACCGTATGGGTTAGCGCCTTGGAACAGTCAGTAGCAAAATAATTTGCTACTAGGGGTTTAAACCAGGTTCTTGGGGTGCACTACATAATTTATTATACCTGTTTGTGTTAACTGAATACCTATTATGATATTATTTTTATATATGTGAAGCTATCTATATGTTTACTGGTATCGTAAATTAATTTAATTTCAGATTGTGAGTGGGGTTTTTCCACTTTATCAAGAGTGAAGACTAAGCTTAGAAGCAGGCTTAACAATTCAACATTAAATTCATTGTTAATGATATCCATGAAGGTCCTGATGTACTGAAGTTTGATTATAATAAGGCAGTCAGCGCTTGGGCCCAAGAAGAAAAGAGGCTTCTGAAAGTTTAATCCTAATTCTGTCAGTTGTAATGAAACACTGAGTTTGATATGTGTGAGATATCTTGGACAATGAAGGTGAAAACCTAACTATACAGAGTATATAGTTGGCATTGTCACTTGATGAGATCAGATCAGTTTATGTTATTAAAACACATGTTGACATACTGTTTACACATTGTTTCACATTATTTATGTTTTTTAACTTTGTACCTTTCTTGGCTCTAAAGAGATAAAAAAAAAACATCTATGTACTATATACAGTTTTTGCAGTAAATTTTGGTACAAATATAAAATTGTATAAAATGATAGTTAAAAAATAAAGTTTCGCGAGCTTATATCCACGAAATATCCAGCGACAACCCTTCCAAAAATCCTGGGGAGACCGTCAGTAAGTTGGCGAATATTTTTGTTAATGCATTGTTGCGATCGACGTAAAAATTAAGATTGTAACTGTTTCAGTCTCTTAAGGTACGTGAGCCTTGTGCATTTCATTGTTGACAATACTCAGTTGTGGCGGAGCCTGATCATCGTTATTCTAGCAAAATTTAACCACTAATCATACGCTTCTGCATCAAAAAGACCCCCGCCTAAGATTCAGGTGAAAAAAAAGTGGAAAACCTAATTTCCTTGCATCAGAATACAAGTACCTGCATCTATTGAAATCCCTGAATATACAGAATTATTTGCTAATGTTGATGATAGTAACTGTCACAAAGTTTAACGAAAAATCACACATAGTTTCATATGTTTACAGTAATGATATCTGTGCAGGGCATGTTCGATTCAACCAGCGCGCCAGTATTTCAACGCTTTCAGCGCTTTGATTTATGAGGCAGCTATAGGGGTTTCCATGAAAAAAAAATTAAGATTTGCCGTTTCCAGTCTGGATTTTTACTTATGGTTACAAATACAAATCGTTCTTCCGTTTCAAATATTCATTAAAACATAACGTGTAGAGAATTAATATTTCACTATGTCTGTTGTTTTATTAATAGTCTTAATTTTAAAATGTTTTAACACGTCTTCGGAGTTTAAGAAAATTGGTCACGTTCTTCGCTTATACAATAACACTCCCAAGTAAAATATAGTATCGTCGGCTCAATGTAAACATATCTATGTCGGTCATGCAACAGTAATTCGGCCCCATTTGCCATGACCACGCTTCTTGAAGATTGAATTTGATTTTTCGGCGTTAGCTGTCTAAGCTCACTTTTGACCTAGTTTTTCGACCAATGAAATGTTGTAAATAATACTCGTATTCTCTTATTATGCAGAGGGAAAATGGAATAAACTATTTCGATTGGTAGCTATTTAAACCAAAGCAGGGTGGAGAGGTATCTAGTGGGATTTTTATTATTAAGCAGCGGAAAAATCAAATAGATTAATTCGATTGGTTGTTAGTGGGTGTTGTATTGGAGAAAAAACATATTTACGATTTAAGTAACCAGTTAAGTCAATATTGATGGCTTAAATACAATATTCTTGGATGTCAGGTAAACACTTGCATACAATACACAGTGTAAAACGAAAGAGAAGTGTAGATAATTCTAGTTCTTACTGGTTCCTTTCTAGTTCCTTTGATACTGACAGTTAATTTCAAGTACGAAATACAAGTTTATTGTAGTGTAGTGGTTAACACTCTCGCCTCTCTAGCGGAGGCCCCGGGTTCAATACTCAGGACAGACACTTTTTTAAAGTTAATATACGTAAAAGTTGGTAGATTTCGCTCTTGTAACAGGCTGTTATTATTTATATTTATTAAATTTCAAGGACATTTATTCATCTTGAATTCTCACTCTACACGAGGTATTTTATTGAAACTGAATATTTTGCTTCAGTATCTTTAATCGACTTGTTATCACTGTATGAAATTGTTGCAACAGCTTCAACATTTTATTTGAAAGACACTTTCAATAAATTTAAGAGTTGTCATGATTCGGTCGCTTAATCTCTAAGTCATACTAAGAAGGCAGGGAGGGTTCGTCGACATCTATAATTATATAAAATAACTAAACTGTGTCTGCTTTGCCTCTCTGTATTTCTTTCTTTCTTATATACATGTATATATAAATCTTTTCCATCAACGCCGTTTATCTTTTTTAAAGATATTTCTTGTATGATTTTAATTTGATTTACGTTCCTCGAGCACTGTTACATATATTTTGATTAGTACAACTAATTTTTTTATCTTAGAGGCAACGCAAATGTTAGATAATATAGAAAGTCTGACTTTCTAGCAATATGCTCACTATCACGGAATGCAAAGATAATTTTGAGATCCGCTCAACCA
Source organism: Corbicula japonica (assembly GCA_038501625.1). Lineage (NCBI taxonomy): Eukaryota > Metazoa > Mollusca > Bivalvia > Venerida > Cyrenidae > Corbicula > Corbicula japonica. The sequence continues at coordinate 573,182 of JAZAYU010000227.1, forward strand.
GAGGCGAGATCGGACATTTTAGTTGGTATGTTTAGGCTCAGTAACTTAAATCCTGTACACTTTTTGGTTACATCATCTGTTACGTTATATTTTGATTCGTTTAGTGAAACTGGTAAGCCTAGCCAGATACATTTATTGTTGCATAAACGGGACTATTTATTTACTCCAATTTTTTTTATCTCGAATATGAAATGTTACTTAAATATTGAATTGTATTACAACTGGCCGTTCTAAGGCGGTAACCCATCGGGTTCTTATTTTCGTTAATTATTTGTTGCCACCATTTTGAAATTGATCATTTTATATTAATTCTCTCTTCTCCTCTATACCGTTTGACTTGGTGGGGAGGCTGTAGCTACTGGATGTGGCCATTCCTGAAATGCATTTTACACTCTTTCAGTTTACTTCAGAGCAGTTTTATTTTAATAATACATCACTCGTTTACAATGCTACACTCTTCTTAATTATCAGAAACACAGACTCTAGCCGGGTTGTCATTGCTGCAAATAGTTCAATAAAGTCAAGTACAATGTTTAAATCAATTCGACATGTGTAAAACGAAGATATTTCTTTGGTGAGTGTCTGATATAATAAACGATTCAATATTAAACAGAAATCAACCTAGGTGAACAGAATTAATCTGTCTGGCAAATCTTAAGTCAAACTTAATGGTTAGATTTATGCTCTCAAGTGATCAGTGAAAACGCGATTGCATTTCAACGATTTTTTTAACTCTTGTACCAAAACGTTCATTTTATTTAGTTAGGAAACATTAAAAATAAATATGGATTGAATCCGGTTCTAGATTGAGAATGATTAAATCAGTTATAGATCGATATATAGTTACATTTACCATCTGCGACCTTATAACACACATTAACTTAAATAGCATTAACATTTATGGACACGTTAAAAAATATATGTTAGCCTCTTCTGAAGTAAAGTAACATTTACTTTTCATTTAACAGAATTTTAAACACAATCAGGAAAGAGTCATTTTCATGAAATGGAGCTTCTCCACAACATTAAAGTAAAATGAGAGATGAACAACTCCAAAACCAAGATGTCACAAATAATTAACAAACACGAGTGCACGTGAGGATGAAGAATTACCAATTACAAACTCTTTAACCCTGTCTACACCATGAACACAACCGTCCGTGTTAATAGAAATGGAACTTAAGGAGGTCTGTTGCGTTGTACAATGATAAAACAATCCCATAATTACTTTATGAAACAACCGTTCTATGTTTCCCTGCAGATGCTAACGCGATATTTAATTCTAACTCTGTCATTCTTGTTAAAAAGACATCAGAAATTATGTGCAAAGTAGTAATAGAGCTTCCGCACAGCAATTCTCCATTTTCAAAAGTACAGACAATCTTTATTGTATAATATGACAGATTATATATTTCAGCGTATCTATGATGCCGAAACCTTATCTTACGTTATACTTAAAGCATAAAAACAACTCAAAATGACTGCAAGCGGACATAATATTCCTTATTCACATCGTTGCGATGAATTAAAAGCAAGCGGGAATCGAAACAAGCATAACATTTACAATATTAATTTTGTTATATTCTTTTCCGATTATTATTTTTTTTTGCACGGCAAATACACATAATGTTCAATAATGCGAGTGAAATATGTATATCAGGAATAGTTACACCCAGATAGCGCAGTCTCCACATGTAACTATAAAAGAGAAAGGGAAATAGAGCATGTTTTCATAAAAATATCAATTTCAAAAAAAATTCCACAATTAACGAAAAAGTGGAGTTACTACCTTGGAAAGGTCAGTGGCAAAACGATTTGAAACTGGGGGTTTAAACCAGGTTCTAGGGTTCACTAACCTCACCCTTGTCCAAACAGGTTTAAGTTTTCTTGGTGTAACTCCAACCCAACCCGTCCATTGACTCGACGATGTTGCATGCAAAAGCACACGCACATATAAAACATAAGAATCTTATGGCATTGTTAAGGGGCAAGAGCTCAATGGGTTTACCGAGACCAGAGCCCCTGCGGTCAAATCAGCAATAACACGACAAGGATAAACAAAAAAGATCGAGCTTCATGGTTCTTTTTACTAAAATTCCCTATAAACTTTCAAAAACTCTCAAGCCACTGCCATGGTCAAAAGCAAAATGAAACGATCAGCTATTGCTGATGGGTTAATCACCAAACTTTCTGAGCGCTGTGGAGTATCCTGTTGGTAACCTGTATTTGGTAACCTTTATTTTAATTTACAGACGGAGTATCACAGACCGAAACACGTTACAGCCTCTGCAAAAAAAGGAAACAATTAACTTATATTTTCTTTCCAGTTTATCTCTACAATTTGTCTATAATACAATATTCTGTCATGCTGGAAGGAATTTTTCAGAGATAATTTGTTCTTTGTTTGGAAACTGAGTGCTAGCTTAGGTCCCTCTGCACTTAACGACGTGCCGAGGATAATATCACTTACTGGACGCCCTGGGAAACCGTCATGGATAATAAATTCACTACAGAATGAAGACTTTAGTAAAAAAAAAATTAGGTTGCCGCCTCAATTTATGTAGTCTTAAACGACGCATTAATTGTAAATCTCATTAAAAGAGGACGATAGTTTTGTTGTTGTTGTTGTTGTTTTGTACAAAAGACAAAATTTGATGCATTTGATATTATTGTTTGACTGTCTGATTATAACTAATCTCTTACCCATGGGGAACAATTGTTAGGTGATCGGTCGGCTTAAGTTTATTTATGTCAAAGTGGGTTAATGGTAATCTTGTTATTGTAAAAACAAAAACACTGGTAGTGTTCGTTATGTGTCAATTCAGACAACTCTTCATCGTAATTTATTTTAGGAAATGTGCGTCATACAATCAATATACAACCACACCACCAGAACAAAACACTCACCCAAAGTTCAATTGGTCATCAATTGTATGATAATTATATTCTACAGCTTTAAATAGGAATCAATTATAAAATGTTTATTAATCTTTATTAATAATCTTCTCAAATTATTCCAATTCTACTTCCTTACATTGCGTGGTCAACATTAGAACAGTCTTCAATTGATAGGCAAGTAATTATAAAATAATAATATTTTAATATTCAATAGTGCAAAATACCCCGACAAATATATAAAGGGTATTGCACCTACTCGGGAAAAACCCGTGCGGCGATACCCATGCAGTTCATATTACATTACCTATTTTGCTAGCCGGTACAATCCCAAAAGGTTGATTGGAAAACCCTGACAAACTTATCACTGCAAGACACTGATTTACCGATTATTGACTGATAACAGCATTGACTGTATGTACAGGGTTACGTTTTAGGCTGCCACACTGCACACATAGTGCAAATGCGAATTTCAAATGATATTGCCCCTTCTGTGGAGCGAATTTCAGGACGACAAGCACTTGGCCATGCAGCTTTAATTACGCCACCTATTGAGCTAGCCAGAACACCCCCCCCCCCCCCAAAAAAAAAAAAGGTTGATCGGATAACCCTGATAAACGTAACCATCACTACATGACATTTGTAACCGATAATTTACTGACAAGGAACCACTGATAAGACTATATTGGTACATGTACTACCCGGAATATTTAAAATTCTTAAGCAGTAATAAATGATGCGTGCGTTTTATGGAACTACAATATGGCAGTCTGATTTATGGTCTTATCGGTTATAATAGTTTACAGGTAATAAATGTAATTCTTGATTCTTTAAAACTTATTTTAATGTGAAAGTGGCATAAAAAAGATTTTAGACAAAATATCACATCTCTTTATTGCATTTGCATTCTCGACGTTTTAACTAAATACGAATGAGACATAAAGACAGAGAATACCTTAGTGCAAACACCAGAAGTAAATATAATTTAGAGACATACACGTTATTAACTAAAATGCGAAAAGCAATGCCTTGTAGACAAAAATAGTAATATAATGATACAAACTAAAATGTGACCGATTTCCTCTAGCATTGTATCTGAATGTCTAACAACAGTAGATAAGGCAGGACCCATCAAACCCAGAAATGGCAGTTTCGAATCCCACAAATAGATACGAAATAGTTGTGCAATAGACTCACGCACATCGGCCATGTTCCTAATTACCTTCTCAAAGCCAGTGCCGAGAAACTTAAATGAGACAATCCCGATGGTAGAAAATAAGAGTGATCGGGCGTATTATGTTTATAAAAATTCTCTCAAAAGTTCTCCGATATGTATACAATATATTGCAGTGTTATTATTTTAGTAGGATGTGTTGTTTACGAGCTTTGACAATGCGTGCTGTATTTTATTTGTAAATATTTAGTTTTAGTTTTGCTTCGTTTTTGTGTTAAATTGCAAATATTATTTTCGGGAATTTTTAGGTCTATCTATTTTTCTTTACTGTTCTTACTTTTCTGAGCATATGTAAACTAAACATATATTAATAACCTTGGTTTGTGCAAAGTTTTATTGAGTTGCAATTTGCCATTTAAGAGATTTGAATTTTGTGTATATGACCTAGCAACGACGAACGGAGCATAGACTTCACGATGGTCTCTTCTCTGCTTTACTTTACTTTGCTGTGTGGAGAGGCTGTATCTGCAGTATGTGGCCATTTCTGATATGCATATCTTTCTTTTAATAAATCTGCGTTATCCAAGTTTGTTAAAACGTAACCATTACATTTTAAGGCAGAATGTTTAATGGAACAGATCGAATGGATGTTGTGGACATACACAGCATCCATTTTATCTAGAGTTGAGAAACTTATTGTACTAAACATAGCTGTTTTAACAATTTGCTTTTGATACACACATCAACAATAAGCCAGTATACTTACTTATTACTCGGCCGTTCCAGGTTTGGTTATTTAAACTAAACTATACTAAACTATCGTCCAATCGTGTTTATTTTTGTATTGTATGTATTTGCTTAGTTATGCATGCTACATTGGCACATTGGTTGGTGGGTTGGAGGTAATTCACCGAAACAACTTGTATTTGTTTGTTCGTATAAAACATGTCGCTGCAATTTGAGGTTTGTGCTCTTAGAATCTGATATTAATCCACAGGCGGTAATTCCTCGGGTTCTCATCGTCGTTAATAGTTTGTGGTTTATAATTTCAAATTGATCATTTAATATCATTTTATGAATCATACTCTCTTCTCCTGTCTACTTTTCGGCTGCGTTGATAGGCTGTAAGTTCATGCTGTGATCATTCCTGGTATGCGAATTTCATCTTTTTACTTGTCATTTAATAATTTTTTGTCACCTCACCATTAACATGGACAACATTTAAGAACTTACGATTTGGCAGAGACAACTCTTATTTAAATGATTCATGATTGTCCCACTTCTGCAGTCTATTACAATGTATTTAAAGAATTGATCACATTGACATAAATCAGGATGAGTACAATATGCAATGAGACATTGACTCGAATCAATACTTTTCGTTAACAAGTTAGGATCTTTCTAGACCAATTATACTTGACTTCTGTCGATAATAAATAGATTAGAATTTGTCTTATTTCCCACAATGACCTAATTTTCATTTGACATCTATAATGAGATAAACCTATCTAATTACTGCTGACATTGGTCCCATGATGGTTGCTCCATACCTTTAATTATTAGAACAAATTGCAGTTAAACCAAACCAGGACCTTTCTCTGATACGAAGCGTGATTCCTATTGTTTCTGGTCTCTTACCATGAAACAATCAAATTTATATAAACATTGCATTACTGTGAATCAATTGATTGCAAAATGACATTTTCTTACTTTCGTTAATTGTTTGTGGCGTCCATATTGAAAGCGATTATTGTATACCATGCTCTCTTCTTCTGTCTACTTTTTTACTGTGTGGAGGTTGTGTGTGGTGTGGGGATTGTGGATGTGGCCGTTCCTGACAAGAATTGAACTGGAGGATCTCTGGAAATATTTAGTAGCTTGCGACCACAACACGTTGAAACTCTTATAGAAAAGACAAAAGTCGAACATGCATTTAAAAATAATTATGATATGCACATGCTGAGTATCCCAAAATCCATTTTTCTTTAATTATGAGGTTCGTACTACATGTACTTCGGGAACTATTTTATCTTGCTGGAATCGTCTAGGAATCATCCGTCAGAGTTGAATTGCTACATATTCCCAGGTGAAAGTTCTGCAGAGCTAAACGTTATTAAAGATCATATCTCAATCTCAGGTGCATAATTATTATTTCATATTGTTACAAGTACTGGTACTTGAAAACGTTCATGACGGCATCGTCTTCTTAATACAAACATACTGGCATAATATTCAACCTCTTTTGTATATTGATATAAACTAACGGTATTTTAAAATGGGCAGATACTGTTATTACGTTCTTAACAAACGTTGTCGTCAAACTAATATTTCGTTTCATTTGACACGACTGCTACAGTGTGTGCATAGGATGCCTATACATATAAATGATTCAATATCCTAACAAGTATTGAAGCCATCACGATTTATAGTGTTTCATCTTATAATCACCCGATAATCTGAAGTGTCTGCCAAATGCTTAAGGCATTGACGTACACGATCTATTATTAATCACACGGAATGTCGAGTTTGAAAGCCATTATAATTTCCGTAAGATAATTCCTTTATAAGGTTTCGAAAACACAACTAAATACGGTCTACTTTTGTTCATCAGTTTGTAGACCTGAGATATAAACCGCAATAAAAAAATCACCAAACGTCAATACAATAAAAGCTTATTTCTTTCAAACAGAGACAAGTGCGTATAAAGAAAAATCTTATAATCGGTGTTAAAGTTTTGATTCCTTATCCTTATACTGTTTGACTGTATCGTTTACATAATAATAAAGTACTATCGTATTCTGAAAACGTTGGAGTTCTTTCGCTTGTTTAAGAAAATCTACATAAGTTTTCAAGATTGCTAGATAAATTTGCTGTTATGATAATAAGTAATTGGACATTTTTAACCTTCTTTTCTTAATCGGAAAGAGTAGGATGAAAATTGGTTATACGGTGTTGATTGTGCGGATAACGTTACAAGTACTCAAAAAGTTTAAAGTTGCCGTTTCATCTTTTTCAATATCACAGTAGCGGTTTTTATGCCGTGAGTCGGCTGTAAAACGTCTCTCCGTATATTCAATCAGTGCTGTTATGAGTTAGGTCCTTTGAAGAGCACAATATTTATGTATTTTTATAGTAAATTGTAGTTTTAAAATTAGTATTATTTTAATATTTTGCCAGTTTGAAGATGGTTGATTTTAATATTTAGCCAGTATAGATTTGGATATTGTCCAAACGGATAAATTTTCTGTTGTTGTTTTTAAGTTTGTCTTTGGCGTTCTCTGTGATATGGAGGGTTTATATTCTGAGATCCCTGTCAAAACTATTTTTTTCAGGTCCTCCCATTGTTTCCCCATTTAGGCCATTGTTTTATATGGGGGTCATACGCCGCTGAAAATGGAATGCTGTTACATGTTATATGAAATACCACATTGAAGTGTCCATGTTCACCGCCATATGAAAACAATCGCTTTTATTGATCAAAATTGTACTGTTGACTAGTGTAATATTGAGTTGTGCTCAACCTGGGCAGTTATAAAGCATTTTCATTACTGCATAACAGCCTAAAAACATGATTAATTAAACCGAACATACAATAGTTTATATTTCTCATGTTTGATGGCTGACAAAGTGACCTTATCATCTTTTATACAAATATAGTTAGTTCAGGAGAAGGGGTTTTCTCGGTGACGGTGATTTTTGTCGAGCAGACGTTGAAAGTTGGGAGTAACCTCTCTAATAAAATCCTGATTTATGAGACATGTAATATGTCTCTGTGTAGATCAATAGTATTAACTTCGGAAAAGGAAAACCCTGAAATTATAAGCGAAATGAGTCTCCTAATTTTAATAGAAGATACACTAATTTGTCAATGACCGTTCCAAAGTGGTATCAACTCGGATTCACATTTTTCATGTTCACTTTTCAAATTGCTTTCATCGATAAAATTCGCGAAGCTTTATACTATTTTATAGATTTATACCAAATCTATCTTTCTTTTCAAAAATTCAAAACGATTGATTCCAATATTGAGTAATTGGTTGATGTGGCGATTCCTGATATGCATATTTCACTTTTATAGATTTGATTGAAAATTATAATGTGTATGTATATTAATATGTATAAAACGTGCTTGTTTAAGTAGGCCAAGCAATTACTTTTGCTATACTACAAAAACATAAACAATAAACCAACACAAAATTAATGTTGTTCTTGTGTTGGTTTTGCCATTTCAAGGTCCTTGATCACTATGTATACGTAAATCAGTGAAAATATAACGTTGCTTTCATTCCGGAGCATTGGTATGCATTACTATTATTGTCCATGAACACCAGTATGCAAACTACTGCGGCGGCTCCTACCTCAGGCTTTCAAAGCTCCAATTTCATCTATTTCAACAAAATCGAGCCTGCAATATCTTCATATTTGTAGTGTTCAATGTCTTCAAAAGTTCCATGTTCGTCTATCTAATTCAATTCTAAGCTATCGTAGTCATGTTATTGTGTTACTAAAAGGACTAGGTCCGTTTTGTCTCCCTGGAAAAAGACGAACTATCTCAAAATCAAGCCTTTAGGAATGATTAAATTGCTTAAACTGTATACAAAAGCGCCACCATACACTTCTTAATTATATTATATCATTACTTTTTTGTATAGAAGTTATTTGTGGAGATTGATAGAATAGCATTGGCACATGTACTACGTGAATATGGACTGCATAATCAGTAATCACTATATGCACAATATTATATCTATTATATTCTCGGACAGATGGAATGGTAGTGCTTGAATTATGCCATACAAATGATGAACAAAAAGCAAATCAGATTCGGGATTGTGCAAACTTTCATCGCAGTAAAGAAAAAGTTCCTTCACAATTTTCAAATTTCAATATTAATATACATGATAATTCCGCACCGAGAATCGAACCCTTAGAGCGACAGCGTATAGCTACCTTCAGCCGATCACTCCTGGACTACCAATTAGCCATTATAACCCACTACAGATAACTCGGTTAACACTGTTACAGTAATTCTACTTAAGAGCACCGGTAACCGATTATATACTGATAACAGTAATGACTTATTTGCACAAAGAGGACCTTTTTACGACCGCCACACACTGCACAGTGTGAATTCTAAGTGATAAGCCACCACTGCACAGTGCGAATTGTAAGTGATAAGCCCACACTGCACAGTGTGAATTGTAAGTGATAAGCCCACACTGCACAGTGTGAATGATAAGTGATAAGCCCACACCGGGAATCGAGCCCGTACGAAGCGCGCGCATAAATTGGCAATTAATGCATTATGGATGGAAGAATCATGAAAAACGCATAACGTCAACACCCACGGAGCTGGCAAAGAAGTTTGCGGAGATAATACTACAGCCCTATAGTTTTTTCTGAAAGGTCGAAAATGCAGTACCTGTAGTTGTCATGAAAAATTACACAATAATATGTCTACTGTAACAGACAGACTAGCAATTTTCGCTGATATCTTCATTAAATTTGAATGATTACATACAAACATATTTGTTACTGGTGGGTTAACTATGTTATGGGATGCACAAACCATGCAGTTCCCGACAGTATAACAAGATAAAACTGTTCCAAGATGAATTTTGGATACATTTATTTACAAGTGTGTCTTCATATGTCGTTGTTGATTAAGTATGATTATGTTTTCTGAAAGCTTTATCTTTTACACATTTCACACCATATTCATAAATTCTGCAAATAATACGTTTTGATGTACATTTAAATTCCAACATAAAATAAGAAACTTCGAAATCGTCCTACACTGAAACCCTCTAAAGCGGACGAGGTCAGGATCAGACAAAATTACCTGTTTAAGGGGTTTCCGTATGAAAGGGGTTTTAAAAACTGGACAAGATTCCAAACAGTTTTATCAAATATAATATATGAATTATTAGTTTTTAACAACTATTATGATTTATCAATAATAATAACATGATTGTAGTTTCAACAGCTTTTTAAAAAACAAATGAAAACACTATTTATTACATTACAAAAAAAATGATGTGACCTGTACACTTTCTCCTTAAGATATTATTTCAGATTAGACATATAAACCAATGTTATTGTTTGCAATTACCATTTATTCGAGAACCCTCTGAAAAATACATGTTCATTTTCAAATTTAATAGGCCATACATAAAACACACACGAAGTCCTGAAAATACATTCTGTAATTATTCATTTATTAGGTGACATCAATCAGTTTGTTGTCATAGCATTCAAGAAAAATCATACAGGCAGGTGATCTATCCAAATACAAACTGCATGAATGTGTCATAAAAAATAATATTTACGTTACTTACTGTTTACGTGCATTTTAATTTTAAATTCCTTTTTTTCAATCAAAATGCAGGGGAAATGTATTTTTTTAAATCTAAAACATACATTTTCATGTCTACCCCAATAAAAATCATATTAAGACTTAATACGTGTCCGGTCCAAAGGCGTTATAATAAAAACATCGATTTTGTGTCATAATTCTTGTCCGGTTTCCTGATTGAGGGGTTTCGAGATTAAAGAGGTGATTTATATAGTAAACATCTTGGGACCGGACGATTTGTACAGTTTAAAGGGGTGTACGGATAAAAGGGGTTCCAGTTTAAAAGGGTTTTAGTGCATACTACATTTATGAAAAACTGCTGACTTTGTAATATTGCTTGTTTTTATGTTACACTTTATATGGTTCAAAACAAGAAGAGACAGTATTTCCTTTGCCAATGACTTGGATATGAACGAAGCTCCAAACCTGTTTGATGTTATCATCGTTTGATGTCATAGCCTTGGCCTTACTGTGCTAGCCAGCAACGTCAAACGTGTAATTTAATGCTGATAGATAGAAATCATCTGACATCTATTTCACTATTCCTAGAGGCTGTTTAGTATTTTTGACAAATTGCGTCTGATCGTCAATGCTCAATTGTCAGTAATGCTTTCAGAGAATCACCCTTGGCAGAAACAAGGCTATTAGACATAAACACCGGAAATATTTTCCTACGCATATAGACTGAACGTGAAAGAAACTTTTGTTAAACAATACCTTAAATGTCCAATGTTTACGTTGAAATTTATTATTTATGTTTCTACCATACCAAAAACCTCGAGACTTTAAAGTTTTTGTAGAACGAACTTTGAAAAAAATGTCCTCTTGTAAACAAACAAGCTGTTAATGTAATTAAAAACTAAACAAAACATTTAAATGCAATGGTTGTTTTGCTGGTACATTTAGGAGTGACGCATTATGCACTTGTTCTCAGTGTCTGTTTCCAAATCTAATTATCTTCTACGTTGTTGCCTCGGTTGTGATATTAAAATTAATTCTACCGAGTAAGGTGTTTTAAAAGTGACAATGTATACTGCAAGTCTATGTATTTGCATATAATTTCATTTAACCTAAATATCTCAATTGTATGACCTAAAATAACATTGAAATACATTTTAAATTGGGCGTCATTTTCTATTTTCAGTATATTTCAGCTGTGATCGTAAAATGCCTCCTGTTTGGGAAATTACAGAAAGGTTTTGATAGATTTCCAGAAACAAAATTAAGCCTGACACGAAAAGTGATCATTACTACTATTTTGCTTTCAATTCAATTCATATCACTGGTATATTTCAAAATATTAAGCTGTTTTTAGTTTAGGTGTACGATGTATTAATATAAAGAACAAAAACTAAGAGAAACTAAGAGAAACTAAGTCTTCGTTTTGATTTCAAGTTGAATTTAAACCCTGCTTTGAACATTCCTTTTGATATTTTTGTTAAGTTAACGATATCAATGAAAGAGTTACATTTGAAGAATTGGGAACCATCTTGGACAGGGAAACTGGCTGTTGGCCTTCAATTTCGACTATATGTTTGCTTTTAGTGAATCAGAAATGAGCATTAGCAAAATGCCATATTAAAACTACTTAACGTGTAAAGCATTTCTTACGAATTCTATAGCTCATTATGAATGTATCATTATGATAATAAGTGTACGAATATCGAATGCCAGAATTTCATTTTCAAATCATTTTGAATGTGGATGCTCTAAATTGGTTGCAGCAGCTATAAAGATATTTTCAAGCATTCTTTGTTGTTAAATAAATTGATGGAGATCCGAACAGTTTTTTTTAAAGAATCGTTTAGCATTCCAGTGTTCGGGAATTCATCTTTCATACAGTAAATTGGAGTTGAATAACAACCACCTGATCTTCTCTTTTGGCTTTTTGGGTGTGCCATGCTTTTAGCACGACTAAAGTTTACCTTGCAATATTGGAAAATAAACAAACAATTATATTTTGGCAATTTAAATTTAAAAGTCTTGTCCGGTATGGTTTTCCATAATATCTTTTGAACGCGTGATATCTAAATTCCACATTGATCCACCGGCATGAATTTGGTATCAATGGAAAGAGGACATTTTTATGCATTCAATGAAAAAAGAATTTTAGAATTTGAGCCACTACTCCCGGTTAAGTAATGTGTTGAAATTATCATGGAAAAAGTTTCAATCTTCCAACCGGACAAGACTTTTATCCATTAGCATATTTTCGAAATTCACAAAAGACCTGTCAAGCGAAGTGCCACTAGGCAGAGAAATATCAGTAAATGCATATATGCAGCTTGCTGCCCTACCTTGATTTTATTAAGGAGTTAACATTATTAGATCAACTAAAAGATAATAAAACAAATGTATTTAAAATTGATTTAGTTAAAAAAAATCACAAGCAGAAAGCGTTTTAAAATTACGTCTTTAGTCGGAATATAGTAAAACTCTGAACTCTAAAAAGATGACTACTTCAGCAAGGCAACGCGTACATCAACGCGTACATCTGTGTTGCAATTATATGGTTGAAGTTCATTAGAATTCCTTTAGAACGAGGCTTTAACCACATGGGTTCTCAGTTTAATTAACCCGTAGGCCTAGATTTATATTGTCTGCCAAATGGACAAAAAATATTAAAATCATTCATTTGTTTCTTCTGCCAGAAGTTATAAGTACTATTATTTTTATTTAAGCGTCTAGACTTAATGTTATGTATAATTATCTCTGGAACGTGTCATCAATTACATACGTCATATACTGATAAATTGGATTTGAATTGCGCTATGTTCTGCAGAATTCTATTTGCATGCAAATGCATTTTAACATTACTATTGGCAAAACTGTAGTACAATATATCAATTAAGTTCCGTAGAAAATTAGTATAATAAGAGTATGTATATTGTCGAAAATGAGCGTACTGAAAACACTGTAAGCTAATCTGAAGCATATTATTTGCAACCGATCTTGGTCTTTATTAACATCGTTTTGTTTTTGTTTTGTTTTTTAATTTTATTATAACTTTAAGCTGTAAAGCACAAACTGACACGATGATCAAAGAATAAACAGTTTCCATTCAGCATACAGAAGAAGAAACATAATGAACCTTGTTTTTTAAGGATTTAAGGAGAAAATCTTGGAAATACTGATGCAGAAGTTCTTCCACTGAAAGCAAGTAGATAAATGAAATTGTGTACTTTGATATTTTTATATATATATATACCAAAGTATGCTGATTAGCCCCATTTGCAAAACAAACCATTCTCTGAAAGTAAAGCAAACATGGAGAGTAACATTAATATTATTTCCATTGGTATCATGCTCTGTTTTGGCAAGTTACTAATATATTATACACAGAAGAAAGACAAGCACAGTTATTGAATGAGTATATGTCCCCATGCCATACAAAACATCGCCGGCGCCTAGCCAGCCATGCAAGAGACAGATACAGAACATATCATCATTACCCCCCCCCCCCCCCGCCCCTATCAGTTCAAGAGTCAATAATACTGCCACCCACAAAGTTTGACATTCTGCATGGTTTGAAACAATCATATTACCATCAAGGGAGGTGATTGAAACTACTTACTACTCTGAACGTTTTAATTAAGAATTTATTATTGGCAACGAAAGAATAAACAAAAATGCCATGATTATTGTTTTGAATGGTGATATATGTAGGGCATTTCGCCCATTATCAACATAAAGCACACTCACTAATGTATTCAATGGGAAAAACGTAAGGTCGAACCTTCTTCAACAAAAGCTAAGAGTAAACTATTTTCTTGAAAATTATGAGCATCGAGAATTGCCATCAGGTGTTGAACCAAATAAATTATTTCTTCACCCATCAACGTTACGATGGGAGAATAATTTCCCATGACAATGTCAGACAGTGAAAAGAATATGGCACAATGGTAATGAAATTGCTGTTATTATTTACTGACAAATCGTCTATCCTATGGGGAATAGGCTCAAGTAAATTAAGGACATCCTGAACAAGAACGGAAGAAATGTACATTTTAATGATGACACAAATGAGCGTATTCATAACGAGCAACCAAATTACTTTCTTGCAAATGTTTTTGCAAATGTTTTTGTTTTATAATGGCACAGGTGTGCTTTTGAAGTAAACTGTTTAATGTGAAGAAAATCTCTAAAATTCTAAGTTTTAAGCTTCGTTTTAACGTTACTCGGGTTTTTTAATTGAACAAAATATATTGACTGTAAGAAACTATGTAATTGCAGTGATAATTTATAAGCAGTATTGCAAGAAAATACAATTCCAAAATAAATTTCTTTCAAACTGCATATGAATGTAGAGAATGCCTTTGAATTTAATCAGAAAAATGTGGTCTGTTTAATAGATTGCTTTATAGATTAACCAACTGTGCTCCCACCGTTCCCTTACAGCAAAGACCGAAGCCCTTGACATTTATACCGAACTTGGACACACCTCACTAATTAAATTATTAATGAATATGGATAAATGCAGAATTCATTTAAGTGCTTTCTTGCCCATACCTTAAAACGTTTAACCTTAATTATTATAGTTATACGGATTGTATTCATGCACTTATCAACAGATTGTTGACTCATTAATAAAACACACTTTTGCAAAAAAATTGGTTAATCGGGATGCTTTGCCGCGAAGATTTGTTCTTTGCATTCCGCACAGCAACGCTTGCGCAGATAGCTGTTGCCTTCCGGTCCATACGGCTTCCGGCACCATCGCCTGGTGATTCCAGGGAACACGGACATGTTCGTTTCTGTTTTATGTTTTTCATCCCCAACAAGCTATTTAAAACTTCCAAATATGTACATGTATGTGATTTGTAGCGAGATAACTTAAAACTTTACACAGAGTGCCAGAATTCGAAAGTATACTTACTGTTTACAAAAACTTCTCGTTGACAAAGATGATAAGTAAATACCTTATAATGCGTCGCAAAATTTTATGATTTTTGTTACGTTAATATGGTTAACATTTATGCTTATGGATTGCGTTATATGATATTTATCACATTGTCATCGCAAAGGCGCAGTATTTACAGTAATATGTTTTTGTACGCAGAAGAACGCCGCATTGTTACTTGAGACCTTATAAACTCACAAAGCATAACACATTAATTACTAAAAGCTGTTTTTCCACCACTTCAGATAAAAGATGCGACAATAATTTAAGTTAGAGTGACACATCGTTAATTATCAGGAACACGGAAATTTCAAATCGCGTGATAAATGATAGTGTTACATAAAAATTTGCAAAACTGTATCATTCGTCAAATGTTTAGCTGCATAAGTCATCGGACAAAAATAAAATGATCATGCATATTCGAGCTTTTATAATAAAATTCATAAATTTCTAGTTCGTGCTTTTATCGTAAATCGGCTATTATGTGCCCCAATCATTCTCTATCCATTTGCAGCTGAATCCCTTGACGTTCAATGCATATTCCCAATAATGTAACTTAGTCTACGCATTTGAACGGTTACCACTGGCGGTTTATAATATTTATTAATAAAATTTTTAACATAGTAACATCTTCTAGAAAACATTGTAAAATCTAAACCACACAAGATATCAGCAAATGGTGTAGTAATAGTAGAATTATAAATGGTAGTAAAAGTAGCAGTATTAAAAGTAGTAGAAGTAGTAGTAGTAGTAGTAGTAGTAGTAGTAGTAGTAGTAGTAGTAGAAGTAATAGAAATAGTAAAAGTAATTGTAGGAGGTTGTGTAGTTTCAGTAGTAGAAGTAGTAGAAGCACAATAAAACAACTACATCTTATTCAAATTTTATGTAGGAACATTTAAAAATTGCATATTTTCAGTACACAAAAGTTATATTAAGCCGGAAATATATATTTAACATGACAGTTGCACTCATTTACATGTCTACAAATTAAAAGAATGTTTAAACAAGTCTCTCTGTAAGTTTATTTTCGTCAAACACACCAAACATCGATTCAACAGAAAAAGTATGTTTGATAATAATGTACCATATTTGCTTGTTTATTTGAATGCATACATGAATTATGATAAAGTCGCGTAAGTAAATAAAAAGCAGAATACCATAGCTGTCCGACAATTTGTTTTAGGGAAAAGAACAAACAACATGCATTTGCAAGCAAGCACAAAGAGAGAGACCATACCATGTCTAAATTAATGTTGCGGCACATGCCATACCTTGTCTAAATTAATGCTACCGGCTCATAACATACCAGATCTAATATTACCGGTTCATACTATACCTTGTCTCAATTAATGTTACCGGAATACCGCACCTGGTCTTAATTAATGATGCCGGTGTAACTTTGTAAAATGACCCCCATAGAATAATGATCCCCGGTCATTATTTTATATAAAATATTGACTCCGCGGTCATAATATTATGACTCCTCACACGTAGAAAATGACCCCTCACGTAGAAATGTGACCCCCCATAGAATAAGGACCCCCGACCCAAACCTCTATGGTACACTTAATTATCTCCATCGATAGGCACCGGAGGAGTAATGGCACCCGTCCGTGCATGCGTCCGCAAGTAGACGGAATTGATCACTACCACTACCGATGCCTATTTGTGTGGAAAGAAAAAATGGTTAAGGTCTCCGACCGAGAATCACTTGCCCCTCACCGTTGTGAGTTCGATGCCTATCAGGGTCGTGTATGGGTGACAGGCATACATACTGTGCGGCGCTCAGTTTATCATTTAAAACACAGGCGCTGGACTGCATACGAACGTTCCATCAACAAGATACGCAACTACTTTTTGCAATTTACGGCCTGTTTGAATATTAATCATCAAAAATATTTATAATCACGGAACTAGCTAGTTTTCAGGCGGCGAGGGTGACTGGATTTCAATCTAGTATCTCTAGGCTTCTTACCAGAACTCGTCTAATCCTGATCTGATGTAACATACTTCGATAGCGTCCTCGCCTGGGAATCGAATCTGGGCAGCTGGATTAGGAGTCAACTACATAAACCACTCTGCGACTGAAACCAAATATCTATTAATTATACAAGCAGAGTTTGTTAGTGGTTTGAATCATTTTCGTAGTCATCAAAGTTGTATGGTGATTAAACGTCCCACACAGTGTAACTAGTGGAACTAGCAATTAATGATGAATTAACTTTAAAATATTATTCTGTTTCCCTTTTCACGACCATTCGAAAAGTGGTTTTAGAAGTCATTTAGCACAAAAAGGATAAGCAATGCATGCAAAAGATCTGAGTTACAGGTTAATTTGCAGCAATCTCAGATTATTATAAATTTTCTTTCTTCCCTAGGACTGTATACCATTGGAACAACCTACCACCTACTGTTGCCCTCCTCCCTACCCCAGAGCATTTCAGTGCAGCTATATCTAGCATTGAACATGTCTCGCCCTAGTTGTACAGCCCCCTGATCTATCTAACGTCAGATGAAGTAGAAAAATGTTGTCTTTGAAGTTGAAGCATATACAGCTACGTTAAAGCGACTTATGTATATTGTTATACAATGATGATAATTCAAATGAAATTCAAATGAAAGCAATTTTTAATTTCATTTCAATAGATTTAGACGCAGCAGAAGCAGCAGCAGCATGCAGCGGCTCCAGTAGAAACAACAACAACAACAACAAATATAAAAGCCATTGAAACACGACAGTGACTTGAATCGATATAGAGTTTGTTAGTAATAGGCTAGGTGGGGGTCAATATTTTACAGATAAAATCGGGGGGTCATTATTTTATAAGGGGAGTCAGTATTTTATAGAAAGGGGTCATTATTTTATATAAAATAATGACCGGGGGGTCATTATTCTATGGGGGTCACTTTACCACGTTACACCGGCTCATAACATACCGGATGATAATTAATGTTGTCGACTCATACCATACCTGGTCTAAAATAATGTTGCCGACTCATACCATTCCTGGTTTGAATAAATTTGACGGTTAATGTTACTGACTCATGCCATACCTGTCCTAAATTGATGTTGCCGGCTCATACTATTTCTGGTCAAATTTAATGTTACCAACTCATACCATACCTGTTCTAAATTAATTTTGCCGGTTCATACTTTCTCTGGTTTAAATTGATGTTGCCGGCTCATACTTTACCTGGTCTAAATTAATGTTGCCGATTCAATCCATACCTGTTCTAAATTAATGTTGCCGGCTCATCCCATAGCTGGTCTAAATTAATGTTGACTAAATGGCTGACCACAGAAAACAGGAATTGAACATACTATTATACTAAAATGCCTATAATATATTCTTCGCTAATAAAACTGTTTTCTTTTATGTTGATTATTCTAATGTTCGTTTTAATTTATTTCAGTTTGGGATTGACGTAGATGATTATGTTATTCAGAGAAATTGCAGCACCAGTGATTGCAAGCAGGTATTATTTTTGTCAACTGTTAAATGTATACATTTACAAACTATTCATGTTTTGTGTCTATATGCCCAACATAAGTATATTGACTCAAGGGAAAAGTGATGAAAACCTGATAACATAAAAATTGACATTAAAACTAAAACAAAATCTCGTACTCAATGTAGTAGATAAGCAAAATTAAATCACTCAGGTGTTTGAGATTTGTTGAAATACAGTCTGCATATAAAAACAAAATTCTAAAAAATAAACATATGAAGAATTTGAGTCCGGACCGCCATGGTTGTCATTTACAAATATATGTTACAATAAAAACATATCAGGTAACACAAACCAATACAGAAGTTGCTATGCACCGTTACTCTGAATGTTAAAACCTAGAATAATGATGAAAATTTTGACATCCCAAGCAGTAATTATCCAATGCTGAGGATTATAAAATTGAGAAAAGAAACCAGTTTCAAAGCTCAAGCATCTGATAGCCATGACCATTCGCCATTTCAGTTAATCTGAGATTTAAGACTGTTTTCCATTCTCATTTTTATAACCTTGAGGCATGATATTTACGTCCTAATCAGAGCGTAGAGACCTTATAAGCGTGTAAAGGTTGTCCCTGTTTGTCTCAAACTGTATACTAGTTCACCGAATTATTAACGTTTTCATATTTTTACCATTAAAAGCTAGACAAATAAGACGTAATTTATATGGCATATTAAAACAAGACGAAGATTGATTGATGTATAACTTGTTGGCCTCAAGCATCTCAGCAAAAATATTGCATATAACTTTTTGCAAAAAGTCTGGAAAGTAATTATAAGCTTTTTAAAATACGGAAATTATGAGAGAGAAATAAAGGCAAATAAAAAAGAAATAAACAACACGTTTTAATTGCAATTTTACATTTTATTTAAATGTTATATTTTTAAACAAACAAGTGACTAACAGATTCGCCACTGCAGGTTAAAACCATGTTCCAAGCGTGCACCAACCCCACAAAAGGCTACACTATGAATAAGCAAGTACAAATTGTCAAACTCAATCATCAAATCTCTTGACGATATTGCATCCAAAAGCAAATTAATGTAAAACTAGACTGTGTCCTCAGGACACTGATGCCCCCACTGCTGCTACAACATTTGTAACAAAATTGTGTACCAGGTACTAACAAAATGTGGTGATCATGATAAGTAAATGAGGAGTAAAGACCACAACATTTATTGACAAACATAAACAAAGGGCCATAACTCTGGTGAAAATGGTTGCAAGACAATGTCCTTTACAACAATTTACACACCATGTATAATCATATGTGCAAGTTTGAAAGAAATCAGTCAAATAGAAAATGTGGAGTTGATGTCACAAAATTTTGTAAGTGAAATTAACAAAGGGCCATAACTCTGGTAAGAATGGCCACAGGAAAAAATCTTTATTTTATCATCTACACATCCAGCTTGATCATGTGTGCAAGTTTGAAAGAAATCCGTTCAATAGTAAATGAGATAGGGAAGTGTACAATGTGGAATGTGTAAATGTTGACAAAGAGAACACCTAAAGTTGCAATATTGTCGTTTGGGTGTTCGACAGAAAGAGATAATACAACGTTGTCTTCCACAGCTGTATACAAACAGATTAGCTCAAATGCGTACAATAAGTACACATATGGATGCTTTTATTTGGCACCGAACTTAATATAAATCTTATCCAGTAAGAAATATAGTGACTCATTTTGGTCTTGACAAGTCCATAAAGTATAATTATCGTTCGAAACCTCTGTAAAAACAATATATTCATTACAAACTATAAAGGTTTTACTTTCTCTTGCACATTTTTTCATGAGATAGGTGAACGTTTCTTGCAAGAAAGTTAATTGTACAATGAAGAAAGTTGAAAAAGAGAACACTTAAAATAATTTGATTTAAGCATCTTTAAAATGTCTTAAGAGCTGTTGTATTAATATGGCAAAATACATTATACCATTGGTTTTCAAAACGTAATGTAACCTTATTACAGTAAAACAGGAACACGGACAATTTAGAAGTTGTGCAACTTTAATTAGCGAAATATCTTGCTTTATATGGTGTTAAAGACAAACAACACATAGCTGATACTTTATCGTGTTTTGGCTCAACGCTGATTCTAAATTTCTGTGTTTATGACCATTAGTACTATTAAGAACTGCAATTTAAGGATTAAGATAGTATAGAGTATCCATCAATCTAGAAATACATTATTTGAAGCTTTATCACCAGGTGTTAATATTACGCACACCGCATACAGTTACAAATAGCCCCTTCTGCTTTAGAGATGATCTCTAGAGGCTTTAGAAGTTTGGTGATTGATGTATCTCTCATAATGGGCATAGACATATCTTTCATCTACTGTCTTATATTGTCTTCAAAATAGCAATGTCATCCTTCTCTACATAATTCGTTATATGTTGTGCTACGGCAATAAAAGACAATATTCAATACTGATGCAATTATTTGTCGTTTGAGATCAAAACACCAATCATACAGCATGTTTTTTTTTGTAAAGAGATGTTTCTAATTAACATACTGTCCTTTGGGATCAAAATCAATAACGATTGGGGTGTTTAATTAGAGTGGTTCGCATATTAATTAAACACTATTGTCAACACTTGACGATAGGCACGTTAAAAGTACATCTATCATTACTTTTGTTTTAATATTTCGGCCAGTTTCGGCAAATATCACAGACAATATACACCTTGGATACACTGCCTGGTTAAAATGACAAGACAAATTTATTATGTACATTCTAAAATCATCTTTTGAGTAGCAATTTACAATAAAAAAAGTAGAACCATTAGACTGATTATACCTAAGGGTATACTAAGTGCTGTTTAACGTTTCGGTTTGGGTTTGGTATTCTCTGTGGCACGGAGGATTGTAGTTTCAGATCCCATGTCAAAATAATGATTCTCATTATTTACGCCCACTGTTTGTTATGTTAATGCAGATCTAGTTTTTATTGGGCAGTTTGAATAGTTGTTTGTAATTTCATTACGTCCGTGAACAGCCTTTATCAAACCAAGCCTGCAAAATGATCTGTCCTGAAGTATTGCTTTCAATGTCATTGTTCCGTCTATTTGGCATATAACTCAAACTCAGCTTGATTGTTTTAGCATAGTTAGTTGGTTATATACCGCCATAAGAAAACATGTGTTCGCTTTAGGAAAATTCTTTTTCAAGTTTACTCCATTAATTAATTAATTTCACTTTTATATTGAATCACCTTTTCTTAGTGAATTTTATTTTCTCGATCATAACTCCATTAAAATTTAGGAAACTCTGTTAAAAGTGAATACGTAGCTTTAAGACTTTAACTTATGTCATTAAGATAATACTTTTACCTCTTTATTTGATTTAATTCATGAACCACACTACAATGTAGGGCTTAGAGAAAATTATTTTCAAATCACCATAATTCTGCCTCGTCCCAAAAAATTATTTTCAAATTAACAAAATTCTCCCTTGTCCCATGGCGTGGTGTAGAAGATAATTGCTGTTGTTTTATCTATGTGTGTCAAACCAACCTTGCTTACTCAATTTTGTTTGCCTAAAAACTGCGTTGCTATGACAACGAACAACAGAAATTACCTCCATAATACCATAGGCTTAAACCGGTAGGGTATTATTGTTTTACTGGCAATACTCGGTGATTAGTTACATAGAAGTTACAGTTTTTTTTTCTGATATATTTATTTTACAGAGACTTAAATATCATTAAAATTATTACATTCAAGTTCTGTCGGTCATAATCTTCCCTAAATGATAAATGTTCTCGCTAAACTGATTTTCTGTTTGTTTAAGCTAGCGCATTTAACTTGTGTCTTAATGATTTATTAAATATAGATAATAACCATTTTCCATTACTGGTTAATAAGATCTACCCTAAAGAACTACAACTTAATAAAGCGAACACTTCAGAAAACCAAGCAAACTTTCTCGATCTAAATCTGTCAATTGAAAATGGTTATGTCACTACTAAAATATATGATAAAAGAGATGATTTTAATTTTAATATAGTTAATTTTCCGTTTTTAGACGGCGATGTTCCCCAGCAACATCTTACGGGGTTTATATTTCACAGCTTGTTCGCCTTTCAAGAGCTTACAACGATATTAATGATTTCAATGAACGTAATCTTTGCATTACAGAAAAACTTTTAAAACAAGGTTATCGGTATCACAAATTAAGGAAAACATTTTGCAAGTTTTAACGTCGATACCCAGATCTAATTCATAAATACAGGTGCAGTTTAAAATCACTATTGCAACAAGGTATTTCACAGCCAGTTTTTTATGAAGATTTAATTCATAAACTTAAGAAGATAAAGGGCAATGTTAATTTCTGACGATTATTCGTAAAAACCATCTGTAAATTTAAAAAGAAAGGTTACCAACATGATATTTTACAGCGCTCTGCATGCCTGGTGATTAACCCTTCTACAGTTGATCATTATGCTTGCCTCTTTGGTTGCACGACGTTGGCAGGGGTTTAAGAGTTTATGAAGGTTTATGGAGAAATCTTTTCTTAAAAGAACATAGAAGCTCGATTCGTTTCTTTTATCCCTGTCATCGTGTTCTTGCTGATTTTACTCCAGGAGCTCTGGACTCGGTAAGATCATTGAGTACCCGCCCTTTGTCTTTGCAATGCTATTAGATTCTTTTGTTTTATATGTTTGTGTGCTTTTGCATGCAACATTGTTGAGCCAATAAGTGGGTTGGAGTTGTTTCACCAAGACAAATTGTATTTGTTTTGTGATATGAGAACCTGTTGGGGCAAGTGTGAGGTTGGTGCACCCTAGAACCTGGTTTAAACCCCCAGTGGCAATTTGATTTGCAACTGACCGTTCCAAGGCGGTAACCCCTCTGGTTCTCGTTTTTGTTCATTGTTAGTGGTGTCTCTTTTGAAACTGATCATTTTATTAACCATGCTCTCTCCCTCTCTTCTTTTTGACTGTGTGGGGAGGCTGTTTTGTCTGAATGTGGCGATTCCTGATATGCATATTTCACCTTTTTTAAAGTTTACTCTAACGAGAACATACTATTAGATGTTAAAGAAGAAAAATAATTAATCCTACTGTTACAGTACACGCTAATGGGTTGTTTAATCGTGAAGAACACCAGTCACAGGACACATCGTTGTTCCTACTTAATGCTTTAATGTTATCTTTATTTCAGTGTTTACTTCCATGTACAGAAAGGAAAGGAAAAGACTCTGTTTGTGATAGAGATGGCTGTACTGTAAGTACAATATGAAAACGATTTGTTTTTACCAATATTTATTTCATGTAAATGCAATTTATATTCAAACAAGAAGACAACAATAGAGGTTTTTGACATAAATGATTGGGAAACACGACCTCGTAGAGCGGATGGTGCTTATATACATCCCTTTTCTTGTTTAAAGGCTGAATGCGTTTGAGTATACTGGTATTTCATTTTTATCGATAATATTCTTTTACCTTCATAGAACTGTTTAGTTTTGGACAAAATATTGAAATAGGCATATCAGGAAATGCCACATTCAGAAAAAACAGCCTCCCCACACAGTCAAGAAAAGAGAAGGAGAAAGCATGGTTAATAAAATGATCAGTTTCAAAAAAGGCACACAAACAATTAACATTACTGACAACCCGAGGGGTTACCGCCTTGGAACGGTCGGTGGCAAATCAAATTGCCACTGGGGGTTGAAAACAGGTTCTAGGGTGCACCAACCTCACTTGCCCCAACAGGTTCTAGTTGTATTCCAAAGCTATCATTGAGAATAAGATTGCATATATAAGTTCTATCGATTTATTTTTCACCACTAAGCTTATTATGTGAATTGTCTTTTAACCAAAAAAATAAAATTACCCACTTTAGCACTCAGCGATAAAAACAACAGTTAAAATTACAATGGCACTTAGATTATTATTTGAGTAATTGTTTTTTTTTGTTCCAACCAAAATATATTACACATCATATAATAATTTCAACGAGTAAATTACTCTTTTTCAGCACAATATATATTGTTTGGAAAGTTGCAGCTTTGTTAAAAGTATTGTAAATACTTCGAGTTTACATAAAGGTGAGACTTGCCTTTCCAGAAGTAGTAGAAGGAAAAGAAATACAAAGAAATTCGAGATGTTTCAACACTTAAATGACTTTTATTAGCAATGTTGTGTAAATAATCATCTCATATAAATAAATTTTAAATGAAATAAAGTACACTCGAGATTATATTGTAAACCTTTAGGTCTTGAAACATCTATATTTGAAATTGCCACATCTAAAAACACAGCCACCCCAGGCAGCCAAAAACCTACCGAGGAACTAGAACAATGATGTATAGACTTACCAATTTCGATAAGACACTACAAACAGTAAACAAAAAAAGAATATGGGGTTGGTACCACTTTGGAACGAGCAGTAGCAAAACAATTTAGCGCTGCTTCTAGGGTGCGCCAACCTCACACTAACGCCATCAGGTTCTCATATGTACTCAATGACATGTACAAGTTTTGTTTGAATTTACACTCACCCAAAGTTCTAATTGTTCATAAAGTGTATATGTTTACAATGTATTGTAGTTCCATTTCTTCCCTATGTCAAGAGAGGTGGTGAAACGAACTGGTTTATCTTGGAATCAATTATCAAATGTCTTTTTAATCTTTATTGATTGTTTTTGAATGAATCCAATACCATTTACTTACACCGCTGGGTCAATGTTTTTTTTTTCAAATCAATCCGATACCATTTACTTACACTGCTGGTTCAAAATTAACAGGTTTAAATTGAAAGAGAGGTAATTGTAAAATCGGGTACTTTGAAGGGATTTTTTAACACATTGCTGCGAATTCATATGATTTTATGTTTTCCTACTCGCGTGGGTTACTATTTAAACATAACAAACGTTTTAGAGTGATAGTTTATTTGCTTGGTCATTAACTGAAGGAAATGCATTTTTAACAAAATTGAGGATAACTCTGGCCAAAATGTTCTGAAATCAATTATTGCAAGATTAAAGCTTAAATTGGAGACTGCTGTTGGAAACTGATCACAAATAAAGAGTAAAGTCAATGTCCTCCTAATGAAAATTCACCGACAAAAAGTGACCAATTACAACTTTGGGTTAGTAAAGCTCCAAACCACAACTCAACTCGAAATATTTTTCATAAAAACTTGAATGATAAAAAGGATGTACAACTTACTTAAACGTCATAATTTTCCTCGCTATTTATTACAGAAAAGCACGAAGAGGGTATAATCAGCACCCCGAAAATTGTCTGTCAGAATGTTTTGTACGGTAAAAGCTTTTGCCCAGAATCTATCGCCAGCATGTACATTGGTTGGGACATAACGAGGGATCTTCAGGGAAAAGCTCCAGCTTTTATTATCCTGGCACGATATAAACATCAGAAGGAAGTCATTACTGACTGGAAAATCTCAGAGACAATTGTGAGTTTCATAACACAATTAGGTTTGTTTTAACTTAAAATATATGAAAAGGTAACCTTGAAAGCCATCGGACACGACAAGTATGAAAATATGGCAGGCTCGGTTTGATTGAGCCTGTTCATGTGTTATATAACGGAAATGCATATTACTGTTACGAGCAGTAAAATAAAAAAGAAATAAGTAAAACAATAAAGTAAAATAAAAACAAAAAACATTTTCAGATACAAGCCAACCTCTGAAAATACGCTGTTAATTTTCATGTATACCGAACAATTATGAAAACTTATCAGTTTTTAAATTCAACATTTTTGTGAAATTACGCTGTCTGTCATTCAATAAGTTGTATTTGCACATATCTGGACATTAAATAAACGGAAAGATTTTGTTATGTTTTCACAGAGGTCAAGGTTATCTCTCTTTTCCCTATTTTTAATGATGAGATCGATAATTTTAGCTAGAAAATCTCAAAAAGGTTATTTGACTGTCAAATTTAGAAGTGTATCTTTAAATCCCACTGATGCAAAGAAATAGAAATATAGTTACTTAAATATCCGTCTTTGCAATTATCTCACAAGCAAAATCCCACGCCTAATTTTCCACAACCAACTAATTTTTTTCTGTGTTTTTCTTTGTTAACCGATAGTTACTTTACCGAAGACTTCAATGATAAACATAATGATGATCAAATCCTCTCAGATATTTGCATTTACTGCCATCGTTAATGTTATAGAAGTGTTCTATGTTATTTCTGTAAAGTTTTCATTTTAGCTCAGTATACTTCATGCTTTTTAATTGTTGCCTTTGCATTCTTTTATCTGGGGCCTATACGCCGCTGAACATGGATTGTTATTTATCTGAAAATGCCGCATTGAAGGTTCCATGTTTACAGTTATACACTAGTCAAAAGTTCTAAGTGCACACTTGATAAATGTTCATTTTTCAAATTATTTGATTGAATCTTTCAAAATAGTGTAAATTACAATGAAAAAGAATCAATATTCTATTAAAGCACACCAAAAAATTTAAGTCTGCTTAACCAGATTAAATAATAATAACATTTTAGCTCACTTGTACTCAGAGAGCAATTCTCAAGTTAATTATCATTGAATCGGCTTTTTCTCATCTCTGTATAATTAAAATTTCATGTACATTTAAAGGAAAAACTGTAGTTTGCCATTCCATTGCACTGAAATAGCTTTCTGTAGCTTTGTAATGGTCTGCTGGGCACGATGAGCCAACACACTCTTCTCTATTTTATCCATAACGTTTTTACAGGATTTCAAGGAGAAAATTCCATTCTTTTTCACAATGTTTTGTGCCAATAGTTTTTGAATTGTCAAGCAGTTTGGGATGATGCAATTCTCTATGATAGATGTTTAACAGCCTTTCCGAACGAAGAAATAAATGTATTTATTTCGATAAAATTGACCAGTTTTCGGCAAGCTTTTTGACCAAATAAACGTCATTTTCGAATAATTCGATTGTCAAGTTTTTCTATAAATTTTACTTACAAATTTTATTTATTGGACATTTACCCAACAAATGTTACACTAATACTTTAGGGTTTACGTTGTTTTACGAAAATATTTGAAGAAGTTATTGAGTAACGTCAGCGTTTAACGTAAGCAAAGTAATCAATCTAGAAAATAATATCGTTTGACTTTCTTTTTAAATTAATAAAATATGCAAAATAAGGTATTTCTTTTGCATTAACGAAAACCGTCAAGATTTTTTTAAAACAAATTTGAAGTTGTGCCAGTGAAAAGAATTTTGACGGCAATGTCGTTGTCTGCTGACGTCAACCGTTCCATGGTAATAATTTGTTGGTGTGTTTTTCTTGTTTGTCTGGAGTCGGTAAACATGTGAAAAACAAAAACGATTGTAAAAAAATAAATTTCGATTGCCGCTTTGGGATTATGCATAAATAGCTTATGCCGACGTGGATGACGTAATTCATATGCACGGTTTTCAAAAAATATTATTGTTTGATCATAATTAACATTATGTCAAACTTTCATTCAATTAGAATAAGTTTACTTTGAGATATTCAGAATTGAAAAGTGTGCACTTAGAACTTTTTACGAGTGTAAGCATACTATCGGGATGGATCGGAATTGTACTGTTTATTGATGTAAATATTGAGTTGCGCTCAACCTAGACTAGGCGGTTTGGGCAATAATATGCATTTCCATTACTGCCAATGAACTGACTAAAACAAACCGAGCCTGCAATATTTTTATATTTCTCGTGTTCGGTGGCTTTCAAAGTTCCCTTTTTATCTATTCCAATATAAGAACCGAAAGTGAAAATCCATAAGGACAGGATGAAATGTTTCTGAAACATCTTCTAATTTTTGTAATACTAGTTGCTTTTGGCAGGGGTTCTGTTGATGGTATTGCACATTTAAATGGATATTAGCATCCTTATTCGTAAGTGACAATCACATGCACACACATTTGCACACACGCATGTACGCATATTCCCAAGTTATTCATCCTTAACCAGTACAATAGCTCTAACGATATCAGTGCTGATATACATACCACATGGCTTCAGTCAACTGCAACTAAAAATGGAATATTTTAACAGGTGATGTCAGATTTTGCTGAAATTAAAAGCCTCTACTGTAGCACCGACTACCAGTTCCAGGTTATTGCTGTCATGTCGGACGGAAGTTACAGTTTTTCAAAACCATCTGATTGGAACAAAACGCCAGGATGTAAGTTTCGTTTGATATACATTTATTATACTATTGCGTTTCGTATTATTTATCTGCATGTGTGATATCTGTTCTCATACCTCTCGTTCTCGTTTTTGTTATTTGTTTGTGATGTACTAATTCAAATGTTGAAATTTGAAATTTATCATTTTAAACCCATGAATTCTTGTCCTTTGTCCCATTTGGTTTTGTGGGGATGCTGTATATTCTTAGTGAGGCTATATGTCAGTTTAACTTTTTTCATATCATTCTGCAAGCAGACATTCACGACATAATTCGCCTCAGTCTGTTAATCATTTTTAAACTGGGTAAAAATTTGGATCATTAGCATTGAGAGTGTCGTTGATAATGTCCTGCAGCATTTGTTGCCGAGTTGGTGGGTTGGAATCGATTTCCAAGGTTAAGTTGTAGTAATTGAGTTCGTGTAAGGAACCGGGCTCTTCTGAGGAGGACAGTGCACCATGAAATCTAGTTAAACCTTAGGAATCAAAATAATATTGTTTTCGCTGACCTCTTTTAGGCGGTGACGATTCAGTTTCTAGTTTTTGTTAATTGTTTGGAGTTTCGTGTTCGTGTTTTTATTGGCCGTATTATAATATCCTGTTCAAAGTATGCTGAACACCAAGGAAGTGTTTTGCCACTGACCGTTCCAAGGCGGTATCCCGAACGGTACTCTTTTTCGTAAGTTGTTTGTGGCGTCCCATTTGAATTGACATACTTATAACAAACATGCTCTCTCTCTCTCTCTCTCTTCCTGTCTTCTTTTTCGCTGCGTGGGGAGGCTGTGTTTTGTGAGTGTGGCGATTCCTAATATGCATATACGAGTATTACTTTTTTGCACATATCTATTGCTGAATGCACACTATTACTTTTATTTCTTTTTTAGGCACCCGATAAGTGATTTATAGAACTTTGAATGGCATACTGTTAAAATGGATATTGATAATTTTGCAAAAACTGTTTGCCCAAAACAACTATCAATGTCTGTATCTTATAAATGTCTTCTTTCATTTGCATTCGCCGTACTTTGGTCATGAAAATTTAAATGAAAGTAAATATTTAGAACCATAGAACAATTGGGTACATGTATGTAGCGTAATTTTTTATTTGGGGTTGTCCCGGCTTGATAAATTAGTAGTGTTACTGACGAATGTTTTCGTTTTCTTTTAGTTAAAAACAGTGAAAAAATCTAATGTTTCTAAAATGCTTAACATTCAGTTTTCAAGGACTAGTCAACAGATCATCAACTGATCTCATTTTTCATATTATATTTTACATGCGATATTATTACAACATAATAACTAGTCATTTTTAAAGTAGATAAACATTTTTTATAATTAAATAACGCGAATCGAACCCGTACCATATGGCGACAGCGCAAGTCAATGATTGCTTCCTTGCAGGCACTGCAACTGAAAAAACAACGCCAACGTCATTTCGCTCTAAGCAACGTGCGATGATAGATTCTGCGCCATTGCGCAGATACTTGTCTATTTTATGACAACATTACTCATTACCTTTCCAATACAAAAGAGTTAACAAACCTAAATACTTAAAATTGATGCATGGTATGATTTGTCAGTTTACCTTTATGTTAAAATATGAAGATTGGCAGTTAAAGTAAATTGTATCTGGCAGTTGAAATACGCGTTCATACATTTGTTTTAATTGTCTTGGAAAACACCTTTCCAGTAAATTACATGAGCATATCAAAAGTTATCAAGAGGTAACTATATAAATAGACTTTCGGTTGCTCTAGTCTTGGAAATTTCATAGAGTACCTACCAAATTTGCTTTACAAAGCCATCAGATACGTTTTCCTCTACGTGCCTGCTTTGCAAGCAACAGAAGGTGTCTTTCACGTTTGTATATGAAATTTGCTTATGAGAACTTGGCGGGGCCTAATGTGAGGTTGATGCACCCAAAAAACTATCTGTTGCCAATATGTTCTGCATCTTAACTTATCAAGGCAGTTTCTCTGCAGCTTAAACACCCAGTTGTAAATTGTTTTGCCACTGAGCGTTTTAAGGCGGTAACCTCTCGGCTTCTCACTTTCGTTAAGGTATTTCTCCGTTCGTCAAAGATTTGGAATAGTAAAACAAATATCAAAGTCTTTCAAACGGCACAATGCAGTTCCATCAAACTTTCCACAAATCAATCCTATAAGTGTATGATTATTTTACATACGTGATGAAAAATTTGAACAGTAAAGAAAAAATAGAGTCTGACCTAAAATCCCTCAAATTCCATTTGCAATTTTTCAATTTTTCACAAAAACGAAGCAACATAAAACAACAATTGAAATGCAAACATGATTGAAATGATACTGACAACATTATCTAAGGTCCTTGAAAAGAACTTTCAATTATGAAGAGAGAAATCAGCATTTTTATATTTTGATCATCCATTTTCGCGACCAGGAAATTGGAGGTCAAACACATTTTAACAAATAACTGAACTTGAATATATTTGTTAGGCCAAAGGAACTTAGATAGTAATGTCAGTTACTCATGAAGACATTTTAATTAATGTTAAGTTTTTCTTCGGTTTTATGATAAATGGAAATAGAAGAGGAATTTTGTAGGTCTAACTATTTTTCTTTACTGTTCTAACTTTTCTTTTCATATGAAAGTGAAACATATATTAATAACATAAATTTGTGCAAATTTTATTAAGCGGCATATTGCTGCTAGGGAGATTTTGATATTTTTCTTTTTTTTGGCTACGGCAAAGCAATGACGAACGGAGCAATGCCTTAATAGTTTGTGGCGTCTATATTGAAACTGATTATTGTAATGCCATGCTCTCTTCTCCTCTCTACTTTTTGGCTGTGTGGGGAGGCCATGGATATGTAGCATAATTTACATGTATTATATCATTGTATTTCTAGACGGTTACAAAGCGCCAACACCATTCTCGATGAACGTATCAGAGCCTGTGATTGTGAATCAAAGACCGAGTGTTACTGTTACATGGGTCCCAGGTATAGGTAACCCAAACTTTAACTTGTTTTCATGCAATACATTAAGCATTTGCGAGTATTGCCTTTATTTATATGTTGATCAAATTATAAAACAATTATCATGTACATGTGACCAATATGATGTTACAACATGGTAAGTGAGTTTATATTGCCAGTTTGATTTACCCGAGCCGGCAATATCCTTTTAGGAAACAAAAAAAATGTTGCTATTGCTATTCAAAACTTGTCCATGAAAAAGAGAATAAGAAAATAAAACTTTTTTTTTCTTTTGTAAGTCAGTTTTCATTTTGGCTAGGCGGCGTTGGCAGTAATATGCATTTCCATTACTTCCCATAAACAGGCTCAATCAAACCGAGCCTGCAATATTTTCATATCTGTCGTGTTTGGTGGCTTTCAAGGTTCCCTTTTTATTTATATCAATGTCACAGTATTCTCGTTTGTGCCGTGTGGCGGCTGTAAAAAGTATCCCCGTACATTAAATCAAAACTGTTATCAATTACGTTTTTTGAAAAAGATCAAAAAGGAACTTTTAAAGCTACCGAGCACGACAAATATGTAAATATTGTAAGCTCGGTTTGGTTGAGCCTGTTCATGGGCAGATAAAAGAATGGGCTTGCCCGAAACGAAAGAACAATGGGCGAAACTAGTCAAAAAAGAATTTCGACGGTGGATCTGAGAATATAAAATCCTGCATATCACAGACAACGGCAAAGGTCGTTGAGCAAGACACTTATAAACTATTTTAATAGTACTTCTAAAATAACTTTTGTTTTGCTATTTCGACCAGTTTAAAGATGGATGGTTTCCTTTTCAATTTTGCATTTGGCGTTGTCTGTGATATGCAGGATTTATATTCTCAAATCCCCTGTCAAAATTCTATTTTGTTTAGTTCCGCCCATTGTCTCCTCGTTTAGGGCAAACCCATTCTTTTATCTGGGGACAATGCGCCGCTGAACATGGAATGGTAATAATCTGAAAATAGCCCATTGAAGGTTCCATGTCCACCGCCATATCCATTCCATCATTTGGGATGGATCACGATTGTACTGTTTATTGGTGTAAATACTGAGTTGCGCTAAAGCCGGGGCTAGGCGGCGTGGGCATCTATAGGGATTTCCATTATTGCCCCTGAACAGTCTAAATTAAACATAGCCTGCAATATTTTCATATTCGTCGTGTTTGGTGGCTTTTCAAGTTTCCCTTTTCATCTATTTTAACAATTTTCTACAAGAACATTCCAAATTACAGAAACATATAAAGTTAAATGTTATATCATTACGATTTATTTTCATTTCGATTATTCTTTTTTCTACGACACAGTTTCTAGCTGAGACCTAAAAATTACATGTATTACGTTAACATTGAACATTATAACTCAGCCACAACGACACAAATCATTCAAATAAAAATAAACAAACCATTATATGAAACTGGAAAAGCAGAGCATAAACACCCTCGAATGTTATGAATTTCGTTTCAGAATGGCTGACTGTTTGAAAGCTGTTTAGATCAACCGGTGTTAAACGTTCTGTTTCTTTTATTACTTCTCCATATATACATGTAGTTGTGCGTTATATTCTGGCTTTATTCAACTTATTTCATAAACAAAACATTATTTATAAAGATTACTATTATTTTCAGATGCATCATGCTATTTTACAATCTTCTGGTTCGAACCCACAGGTTTTAAGCAAAAAGAAATAAAGGTAAGCATATCTGATTGTCCATGGACATTTGTGCTACTCTAAAACAAGTATGTATTACTTTGAAAGATTGGAATTTAATATTTTACAATATATTTAATATCGTTTACAATTTTATTTTTATGCACTCGGTGCGTATGTTGCATTGGATTCCTTCAGAGTCAGGCTCGTAACCAAGCCGAGGAACACCCAAACCACATGCCTCGTTAAAAAATTTAGAAGTGCCAAAGATGCACATTTTGAAAGTTATATAGTGTTCTCGTGGACAATCATGGAAGTACCGTTTTATATTAATAATGTTTCCATAAAACTTTTAAGAACTCTTCCATTGACGAAAATATATTTTATTCTTCAGACACCATGGAAGTACCGTTTTACAATAAATGACCTAGCCTTCTCAATGAACTACACAATCCGGCTTTTCAGTACAGATGCCACATTTCAACACACAAGTGATGAGAAATTAATGCACGTGATGACCCCGGACTGCTTGGAATCTACTTTATTTAACCATACTGTCTGTGGTAGGTACAAAAACCATCTCCTAGTTTCATCCATTTCATCAGTTGTACGTTATTGTGCTTGCGATAGGAACATTCAACTGTTTTGTTTTTGGTACGCAAATCAGCAATTTTGTCTCCGTAAACCAATCAGATATTTCAGATTATTCTATCTACAGATTAAATGGGATAATTCGTATAAATGGCTTTAATGAAATCTACATTTATTAAATTAAGGTAATTATAAGCGTATATGAGAGTGAATTCCTCCATGGCTTTTCTGGATATTCATATTTTATAAAAACTGCATGCGAACTTCTAATCTATAGAAACGTTCTTTTTTGTCTACGATCATCTCTTCTCTTTTATATTAACTTACTATCTGTTTCTAGATAAGTAAATATCGAGATAACGAAACAACCGCAAAAAAACACATCCACAAAAACAACCACATATCTTTCCAGTGGAGAATATAATAACTGACAAAAAAATAAAGACAGACAGCTAATAAGCTGCTTTTTATTTTCAAAATTCTAGTTTTGCCGTCATTTCCCAAGTTTTAAGTTTCAAAGTAGTTTGATTTTTAAACAAGAAATATCTTTTAAAAAAGATAAACGGCCTTGGGACACCCCATAAATTCATTGAACGTGTCTGTTAAAAATGTTGAAGCTGTTGCAACAATTTCATCTGGTGATAAGTCGATTAAAGAAGCAATGTCTTACATTACGTCTTGATCTTTCACTTTCAATCTACCAACTTTTACGTTAATTAAATTTTAAAAAGTGCCCCCCTCCCCGAATATTGAACCCGGAGCCTCCGCATAAGAGGCGAGTGTGATAAGCACTTCAGCAAAGGCCCTTTGTGTTTCTGGAGTTGAAATGAACAATCAGTATCAAAGGAACTAGAAAGGAACCAGTAAGAACTAGACATAACTGCACTTCTCTGTCGTTTTACTCTGTGTATTGTACGCAAGTGTTTACCTGACTCCCATGAATATTTCATATAAAATCGTATTTAAGCCAACACCTATTAACAACAAATCTATTTGATTTTCCCGATGCATAATAAGTTTTATGTACAACATTTTATTTGTCGAAAAACTAGGCCAAAAGTGAGCATAGACAACTAACGCCGAAAAAATAAATAAAAAACACGTATCATGAAAAGTGTTATACAGAAAACACAGTCTCGTTTCATAAACAAATGAGAGGAAACGAGATATCTTTTGTGAATGATGATATCAATTAGAAATAACACCACATAGATGTGTTAACAGGGACCCAAATTCAAGGGGTGTCTATTTTCGTACAACGCCATATTTGGTGTTTCAAGTCAACTAGTTTTTCATTCCTAAAAAGTACCCAATCTCCTTCGCAGAATTGTCGTTCCTTACACTCACTTTACATCTCTGCGAAAGGCTCAATGTCAAGATTTTTGACATAACTCGACAGCCTTATTTTATACAGTCATATTTAAGGACATGAAAGCTTGTGGATAAACAAATGACATATATCTTCACTATCTTTCATTCAAACCAAAGAAACCCAAGCAATTTTAAATGTAATTGGTGAACTATTTTTTGAGTTAAAGCAAAAGTAGTTGAAAGTAATCCCTGCCTATAACAGAGGTGAATGTAATGAGCCGATAGTGTAAGAGAGTGAAAATACCATGACTAGTGACGTTCGCAACAAAGTTGAGTTACCATAAAATAACACTTGCACGTAGACTTTTTCTTTCAAAAATGTGAAATATGCATATCAGGAAATGCCACATTCAGAAAAACAGCCTCACTACACAGCAAGCCATGAAGAAGAGAGAGAGAGAGAGAGAGAGAGAGAGAGAGAGAGAGAGAGAGAGAGAGAGCATGGCTGAAAATAAATGATCAGCTTTAAAACAGACAACTCAGAAAATTAACCAAAATGTGAACACGAGGGGTTCGCCTTAGAACGGTCAGTGGATTTAGTAATATAAGTGGGGATTTTAAAGTTAATTTTTATGCCAATTTACAAAATAAATTATTCTAGCTAGAGCATAAGCCGTCTACATACGGCTTATCTGTTGTTTATATATCTTTATTGTTTGTTTGTTTTGATTGAAATTTCCTAAGAATGTACAATTTTACAAAAACGCTGTTTTTACATATCTTTTCATTTTATATACGAGACTAAAATTAAAATTATCGTTATCAAGCTTGAGTCTATTCATATATCTGATATGGGGAATTATTTGTTCAAAACTGAGATTGGAAACCAGTCTCAAATCTCAAGCATCTCATTGGCTGTAATGGCGACCAGTTTCAGCCAATCAGATGCTTGAGATTTGAGACTGATTTTCATGCCCCTATTCAACGCTTTTCGTTATGTGTCATAGATTGGTGCTATGACATATTTAAAAAAGACGTGATCTAGTAATGAATAAATGGATATAACTTGTGAAATGTTGTGTGTTTGATATATTTTGCAGCAAATGTTAATCTTGTTAATCGTCATCTCATCTATCTTTTCCTAGACGGTTAAAGGATTGCGGTGCTATATATTATATCCAACTCATTCATAACTGAACCGCGCTATGAGGAAATGTGTGTTCGGTTTTTTGACAACATGCCTTGAATTGACGTAATAAAGATTGGCAGGTGACGTTGCTTATTATACATTTAGCGTTTAATGCGAGTGTTTGTGAGGATGTGTAAATTGAGCACAAGCTAGTAATAGGAAAACGAAAGGAATTTGTTTTCTTCTAAATGTTTCTAGAACTATACAAGTCTATAATATCAACAAAGACACTTGTTTGCATTGCAAACCTCATTGAGCTCAATAATATTCATCTTTTTTTGTAATTTTAGCTCCACTGAAGCCGAACAACCTTTCCCTCGAAGTTCTGACACCTTTCCATATGCAAATAGACGTCAGATACGTAAATGTTACGTTGACGTGGGACTTTCCGTTAAACTCGCATTACGGCAGAGACATCATACGTTACCACTTGTCTTACGCAAAACAACCATTTTCAAATGCAGATAACATTATACCTAACAAAGGCGAAAAGATTTTTGACGGAGTAAGTTGATGAAAGTAAAACTTTGTTCGTTTTCTTTTGGTAAAAATAAACTAATCAAACAATACTAACAACGCATTATTATTATTAGAGTCGTTATGTACACACCCGTTAAGAAGTTATCGTGAATATCAAATAGATGCTTAAATTGTTAAGAAGCTGTAAACTTTTTTTTCAACAAGAAGCAAATCACGAGTCCAGCTTCGAGTCCTTTTGTAAGGGTTGATTACTTTATCCTGTTAAGAATTAACTTGTTGAAAGAACTATATTCTCACCAGGTGCAAAAACAGTTGTTTTACAAATAGCCGAAAAAAGATGCAATTTTAAAATTTCCGAATTTATAAAATTATAAACTTTCTCTCCAATTTAGCTGGTCTAATCATTTTGTATGCACGTGTAACGGTAATTTATGTTTTTGTTATTTACAGATGCAAATTATTTGTTTTAATAGCTTAAATATAATTTCCAAATTGATACATGTATTTTTAATGGTTTTATTGATTTCATTTCAAGTCGTGGACTTCGGGAACACTGGAAAACTTACACAACCACAACCGATATAGATTTGAGCTAATTGCCGAGAGTGCAGGAGGGAAGGGAGAAAGCGCTATACTGGAACAGTATATCGGTACAACCCCGGTTATTTCTCTTTCCCTTAAATGTTTACTTGGAATTAGGTCTCCGCATGTTTTAGGATACACATTTGTTCTGAAGTTTTTACGAAATCGCACGATAAATTACTTTTGTGATTTTTCGATAGTGTGTGCACCTTAGAGTTTTTAAAGGCATCCTACTTATTTTATTAAATAAAAATAAGTAACAACGATGTACTGGACAATGTAAATATACTAGATCATTGTTTTATATTATAGAATACAATGCAGTTACAGCCACTAAATGAACTTATATTATTATTCAATAATAAGAAATTTAACATCATTGATGAAACAAATATGATAACTTCCCAAAATATGATCCACATATTATGGTAATGCGATGCTAAGTGCTTCGTTTAACTTATTTACTTGCGATGTTTAGTCCGATAGTTGAATAAATTTCGCGCATAATTTCTGCTACTAAGGCGTTATTTTTAACCTTATTAGTTTTGTCGCGTACACGGACATTCGATGAAGCATTGGAGAAGAATTCAGTTAAAAACAAATCTCATTTAAAGTGTTGATTTATCAGTTTGCCTCACCTATTTAAAGGGCAAGAAGTAAAGCTTATTGAACACCATTTTCATAAACATCATGACCTGTTTATTTATAATAAAAGTAGGTTGTTTCAAAGAAATGTTTATTAAACTGTATTAAATTTTTTAGAAAGCAACAAATAAAAATTAAAAATGAACACATTTTAACTCAGTAATATAATACTTTTGCATACGTTTTATCTAAATCACTCTTAGTTAAAGATGAACACATTTTAACTCAGTAGTATAATACTTTTGCATACGTTTTATCTAAATCACTCTTAGTTTACGTGTGCAATAAATACGTCATACCAATAACAAATACAGAATCTTTTTTATTATTATTTATTTTCTATTAAATTTCCTGTGTGTGCATGCGTTAAAACGTCTAATATGTAATATTGTTTTAATAATAATAATAAATTAAATATTACATCATTAGTAGATATCTCTCGCGCAGATTGTTAACCTCAGCGAGAGATTGTATTTTATCGGATATATTATGTTAGCCAAGAGCTTCCTTACATTTATCTGGGTGTTGGATGTTTGTTATATTAATCGTAGTTTTAACCACAAAAAGCAACCCATATCTTTAAGACTAGTCAATATTGTTACTTAGTATTTTAAGTTTATTTGGAAAAAAACGTGAGTGTATATGTATATTTGTTGTACTTAAATAATTCACTTTAGAAATCTACACATGTGATTTTTTAGATTTCAAGTGTCATTTGTTCATATTTGCACAATTCAGTTTTAATAAATATATAGTATATAATGGAAAACTAGAACTCAAAGTAAGGGCACGAGAATAAACGACTGTCGTGAGCATACAAGAATTTGCATGCTCTATTTAATTAGTGCGTATAAGAGGGCATAGTGACGTTTATTAATTAAAGCGATATGACAATTTTATACAGTTATATGTATATTTAAATTGTATATCCAGTCTGAACAGATCTACATTGTTTGCTATTCAGTCATAGAATATTCCTTTATGATACTTAAGATCCTTTTTAGAACCGTTTGCAGTTTACTTGCGAAGTTGCTTGATTCTAACAAACAGCTAGTCCGTATTCTAACGCGTATGTTACACTAGCTGCATGGGCTAATAACAAAAAGGAAAATGCTTTTCTTTAAGACTTCAACAGTTTTCATTTAATACAACTGCATGTATATATTGTAACTAAAGATTGCCAGAACATGCTGATAGTTACATTCACCTTTGCAAAAGTCATTCCGAAAGACTCGAAATTTAACAGATTATTATAATGCCTCTCTTCATTTAAAATGCAATTTTCACCTAAAACGGAAAAGCGTTGCTCAATACTGCTATCTGCGGTATGATTATTTTTCCCTGTTCACTCTAATCGCCAGAAGCTATAAACCCATGTGTTTACACAAATGGCAACAAGTGTGTATTGTTGTCAAATGTGGTGCATGCTGTTTGCTAGATCTTTATTATATATCTGTATAAATTAAAATATTGTTTTCCAGAGACAAGCCACGAGAACAACACGTCCGATGGTGAGCTTGCCCTCGACTGTTGTTGATATAGTTTTCTATATTCCTGGTAGCGCCATTCAATTAGTTATTTGGAAAATGTCTTCGATATCGCATGTCCGCTTGTTAAAGTTTTATTATGCATGACTTAGCTGTGTCTAAACTAAACATGGTTATTTAGTATTCAAATTAAATATTCAAATGTTAATTTGTATTTACGATATTACATTTGTATCAGCAAACAACGCTGCCGCTATCACTGCCTTTGCTATTTCTGTAATTTTGAAGAAAATTTGCCAGACTTGCATTGTACTTGAAGCGTGGATACAATAGCATTTAAATGCTTGATACAATTATCATTACATGCTTTGTATCTTGCTTTATTCAAATAATAATACCATTCAATAACAGCATTAAAGGTTTCATTTTCCAAATATTATTTTCTTAATATTCACCTTTTTGTATAAACCCGGATATATGCGCACGCATGTTTGGTTTCTGGGTTAATATCAATGCATGTGCATGAAATATCTTTCATTGAAATACAGTTATATGCTTTTGTTTACTGTTTTTGTTTCCGAGTGCTAAAATGAAATCTTTCTGTGGTTTTCGAAAGCTAAATGCATATACTAACCCTCTGCTGTTTGCTATAATGTACAATTATTTTATTAAGTCTTGTTCTCGCTTTACGAATATGTACCACAATACATACGGAAAAATCATCATGTGAATTTTACCCTCTGTGTTGATAATATAAATGAGAGAATGCGTGTGTTCCTATTTAAATGGCTCTAGAAAAGTGGGTCCCATGTCGGAACGGATGTGAATCTGCGTAAAGATTACGTGATGTACTACACATATTTAAATACATGCAATTGATGAAAGAAACATTATAAGTTTAGCTACTCGAAGTGATTCTAGATATCAATGTAATTAACGCAAGCAAGTAAACATGCATGAATTGTAAAAATAATTAATATTCCATTTTTAGTAGCAAACACCTTTCTTCATTTATGTAACTCACATGTTTTCCAGTTATGTTCTAATTAGATCATGCAGAGTTCATGTTATGAAACGGTATATATACATGTAAAAACTTATGTACATTGCACAATTCTTCTTTAGACCGTTCTTAGCACGATAGGTAGTCCTAAGAAGTGTATTTTAAACGGATTATAAAACTGGGATTGGAGACCAATCTTATAATTGAGACTTGAGACTGGGTCTCCAGTCTCAAATATCCAGAATTTGATCGGCTGAAAAGAAGACAAGGCTACAATTCAGCTTATTAGATCCTTGAAAATTGATGGTGGTCTTCATTCTCAGTTTTATAATCTTGGGGTCAGAAAAAAAACATTGCGAATATTTACTCAGTTTGTATTATCATTTAACCATTTATTCTATGGGATATGTCCGTTATTCCATGGGCGAACAGATAAGATCCAGATAAGCCTGCACATATGTGCCGCCTGATAAGGATCAGCACACTTCGCTTTTGGTTCATTAAGTTATTTACTTGCTTACAGTGGTCATAAACTTGTTACACTTAGCTTTCCTGAACCGAGTGGTCAGGGATTAATTTTATTTAAGAAGTGCAAAATGTAATGTAGTTATCGTTAATTGATGAATACATGTAGAAGCAAAACCATCTACAATTAGATTATATGTTTTAAAGGTCAAATTCTTTTATATAAAATCGTGGACAAAATAACCATAAAAAACGAATATATATATATATATATATATATATATATATATATATATATATATATATATATATATATATATTCATTGAGTTCATTGAGTTTCTCAATTGCCAAGATTGTAAGCTGTTTTGACTCGAAACAGTCTCATCTATGTTTTGTTGAGCGGTGGATCTGTACGCATGCACTGACCATGTTATTCACTAATACGTCGTGTATGATATGTGTATCGCTTTGTTAACAAAGATGCATAATGTTCTGATCTTCTGAGATTCGATAAATCTGAAACGGAAGTGTAACAAAAAGGCTTATCTTTTGAAGGTCTACGAAGCATTGATGAGATGGCTGGTCATAATAAAGCAGGTACGTTGTAAATGTTAATACGCCATTATATAATAATACTTGAAAAACTGGCTTAGGTAACATAAATAACTTTTAGACGGTAAAAATAATTGTATTTGATCAGATTATGACATTAATTTAAAATTGTGAAAAACAAAACATTTCTAAAAATAAAATTAGGTACAAACTATTCCGCCTAAATTATATAAGTAACTGTGTTTTAGTTTCTTCAACAAATCTGTCTGTACTGGAGTTGATGGCTGTCATCTTTGTACCAACAATCCTTTGTATTATCATCGTTTTTGTCGTGGGCTTCATCGTCTTCAAAAGAAGGCACAAATATAAGAAGTACTCTTCGCAGAGGCGATTTGGGCCCGTCGAGGTAAGCATTTTAGTTTCTTGCATTTGGTATTCTATATAATATTGATATCGGAATGGATTCAACGATCCTTTTAGAGGGAAGAGTTAAAAAGAAGGGAAGAGTTAACACAAATAAATTAATTAAACAACATACACG
The DNA here is from genome assembly GCA_038501625.1 of Corbicula japonica. Classification (NCBI taxonomy): domain Eukaryota; kingdom Metazoa; phylum Mollusca; class Bivalvia; order Venerida; family Cyrenidae; genus Corbicula; species Corbicula japonica. The sequence continues at coordinate 615,655 of JAZAYU010000227.1, forward strand.
ATGTCGCTTTCTATATATTGTGCTTGACAGTATAATAAATCACACAAACAACTGTAAAAGGTGCCCCCAAAAGCACGTGGATAGATGGTTTCTATCTTAACTTAAAGCACGTGCATGTTTAACTCTTACGTGTTTCTATTGTTTTAGATTAATAATAGAATTAGATGCAAAACGAATGTCTTTTGCCTTTGTGTACGAGTAATCAAATACATAAAAACCAATTTGCAGGAGATGAACCCTATATATGACGGAATGGCTCTAAACCTCGATAAAGAGAAGTTAGCTCAGTTTGATGCAGATGGTTATGAAATAGACTATACCTGTCTGGATTTCATATCCGTTATTGGTGAAGGAGCCTTCGGCAAGGTTGTCAAAGCCGAATATTTTCCCAATCCTGCCGATAGAGGTGTTACCGAGGGTAAAATAGTGGCTGTCAAAATGTTAAGAGGTAAGTGAAGCTCCGGAGGAAGAATGTTAGTGTAATGCTTGATGTGAGGCGACCATAGACATTTACATAAATGTATCACCTGTATACCGGTTGGAGTTTGTTAACAGTTCGACTCATATTTTTTATGGTGGTTATGGACATGGGCTCCTGCGTGAACGCACTCAATATTGAAGTCAGAAGTGTTCCATTTATTACATATCGCCGGTTCAAATTTCAGTCAGATGTACGATAATATCAAAAGTTTTGTTGTTGTCATTTTGAAGTGTTTGACTTATCAAAATTAAAGTGTTTACAGTTAAATTCTCCTAGGATACGCCTCATGCAAACGTATTACTCGTATAAAATATTATAGCAATGTCGGGCTGTTAATATAACATTCGAAATTATATTTTTCTATTGCTTCAGCATGGTGCTTTTAACTTGTTTAGGCATGTGCATCAATAGATTATACGCTGAACAATGTCGTATTTGATCCAAAGTTCAAAACTGATAGCTGTCGGATATATTAATGACAGCCTTAACAGTATTATTTATAAATACGTGTATCAATATGAATATTTACTCAAGTTATTTGAAATGGTTGATGAAGTTATCTTGCAAAATAAGTACTAGTTGCATAAGAATTGCAAATTGTACATCTAGTTTATTGTTGCTCGCGAGCTGCAACTACTTAACACATAACCATAATTATTCACAATCGATAACAAATATAGCAATAGTATATCTAATGGCAATAACCTTATAAGCTATATACTGTGAAATTGTCCCGGTTAGCTTAATCGGTTCAGATTTGCATGGCAAGGCGCATTCGCCGTCTGGTTTGATTACCACTAGATACAATATCATTTGAAATACGCAGAAGCTCATTTTGTGCAGAGTGGCGGCCATAGAAAGTCTCCCCGTACAAATAGTCAGTACTATAATCAATTAATATTCGTTTATTGATGCCATATATTGATGATCACGTTAACAAGGTTAGCCATGCAACCTATTTAGAATGTTGTCGCTTTAAGCGCAGTCGGTAGCGCCTTTGGATTTGCTTGGCAATGCGCTGTCGCTTGACAGTTCGGGTTCTATTCCCAGTGAGGGCACTATCATGTTAAAATATTCAGCTCAAGACTTTTTACAGAAAATTTTGAGGAGATTAATGAGGTCTTCATTTTTTTGTACTGAAATCGGGTAAAAATTTCAGATTTCTATACCGGAGACGAATCGAGAAATTTTCTGCTGGAAATACAGGCGATGAAAAGTTTGGGTCATTTTCCGCACATTGTCAGCATAATTGGGTGTTGTCTTACTGGACCAAAGTTGTGCCTCATTATGGACTATTGTGCCTTAGGGGATCTCAGAAACTATCTCAGAAAATACAGAGAAAAGGTAATTGAGGTGCGTCACGGGAAAATGTATCTTCGTTAATATTGTCTGACATTTTAGTTGTTACTTTTTGGTAAGAACTTTCCATTGTCTTTATGACGCCATTTCAAGCATTGACGTCAACTGACCGAAGGTACCTTTTCCCGTGACGCGTCCAAACTAAAGTGTTGTTTAGACTGTATTTTGTTGAAACTTTAAATTTTCACTTGAAAATAATTTATTTCCTTTCCTCATGACAAAAAACTCTATCCGACAATATTACAGCACTCACCTGGTGTAGAAATAAATTTCAAAATAATTTTCTGCCAAATTTTAAAAAAGTGTATATTTAATAGTTATCAATCACTGTAATATTGTGAGACACATTATACACAGAACGACATGCTTTTTTGGTGTATATATTTTCCCGTTCTGCAAACAGTTGTTCATTTCAGTGTTTTTATGTTTATGTATCAAAAAGTATTAAATTATGCAAGTTTCAAACCATTTTTATCATCCGTTGCATGTGCCGTCCTGCGATGCAATTTTGACTAAAGTGGCTTAATGATTTTATTGAAATTTAAAATAGTATGTTGACATTCATTTTAGATGGACCGAATATGTTTTAAATAAAGTCTAAAGAAAATATCACAAGAGACATTTTACTGTTCTTTTCTCTTAAACATTCAGAAAGGAATCTGATATTCAATTTTCAGCTGTGTCAAAAATATCTACATCACACGGTTTAAAATCTCGTTTAGATTCACAAAGAAGTAATAAAGCTGAAAGATGCCTTACACTCTGCCCTATTTAGACTAACCTATTAAAATATTTGTTCAGTTGCTTATACGGATTTAATTTATCTGACCTCAGCTGATGTACAATATTACCTCTCCTTCTTATGGATCGATATCCAATTCACCGAATTGCTACATGCAAGATCAGATATTCTCACGTGGCAGCGTTGTCCCAGGTAAGTAAAACTCGGATTTTACGTATACATGTCAATGCATGCGTTCCGAAGTTGTTTTTTTAATTATGACCATAACATTCAGAAAACACTTCCCTTAGGATCTGATACTGTGAAGTAATCATAAAATAATTGGATAAATGTATAAAAATAATTACAAAGCCTGCTTGTCTTTAACATTTCCTTTGATTAAATATTTAGACCAGTTTATAGATGGGTGGTTTCAATATCCCAACCTTTTCGGATTCGGATATTGTGCAATCACCCCTAGGATATACTTCCTGCTTTTTAAATTTTGCCTCTTGCGTTGTCTGTGATATGCAGGCGTTGTCTGTGATATGCAGGATTTATATTCTCATATCCCCTGTCAAAATTCTATTCTGTTTAGTTCCGCCCATCGTTTTCTCGTTAAGGCAAACCCATTCTTTTATCTGGGGACCATACGCCGCTGAACATGGAATGGTATTAATCTGAAAATACCGCATTGAAGGTTCCATGTTCACCTCCATATGCATTCCATCGTTTGGGATGAATCAAACTTGTACTGTTTATTGGTGTAAATATTGAGTTGCGCTCAACCCGGGGCTAGGCGGCGTGGGCAATAATATGCATTTCCATTGCTGCCAATGAACAGGCTCAATCAAACCGAGCCTGCAATATTTTCATATTTGTCGTGTTCGCCGGCTTTCAAAGTTCTCTTTTCATCTATTTTAATCTGTCATTGTCTGTTTTCAAAAATGGTAAGATGGTGACGGGACGGAAGAAATTTCTGAAGTACAGCTGTTATCATATGCACGACAAGTTACTATGGGCATGGTATGTATGTGTTGTGATAAAAACGCTCAAAATCTAGCATACTTTTTTAGCTGATTCTTAGCATTTTCTATAATTTAAGTTTTGTTTTGCGTTTACTCTAATGTCATAAATATTTGACAAAAATATCGTTAACAAAGAAGATGACGAAATGAAACGGCTAAATATTTATATAATAGAAAGTCAGCATTCAGCAATACTAACTCCTCTACTGCCACATAATTTTGAGAGAACTTATAATGTTTCCCATTTAATTGTCGCAACAGTCTTTTTGACATGTCGTTATTATCTTTTCGTTTCATGTAAGGAATTTCTGGAGAAAAGGAAGTTCGTGCATCGTGATCTAGCTGCAAGAAATATTTTATTGTATGATCATCGCCATGCAAAGATATCTGACTTTGGCTTGACAAGAGATGTGTATGAGACTAATGTTTATCAGCCTACCTCGGCCAGAAAGTTGCCGTACAAGTGGATGGCCATAGAGTCATTATTTAGTCAAAGATTTACAGTTCAGAGTGATGTGTAAGTATCTAAACAAAGTTCGTTGATACCAATTATAAGCTATTTTCTCTTAAATAACATTAGAAAACAAAACCAGAACTGGTATCCTGCTTAAAATTGAGTCAATTTAAATTTTAATTTATATTCTTCGCGAACAAGTCAGTTTTAACAACCTGCAATATTTGCAAATATTGCGATGCGCTCAATTCGGTGCTTGGTGGCTTGAGCATTAATATTTATTGGGGTATATGCTTGTATTGTGAACATACATTATACAATTTTTGCATTCCAGTGAGGTAGATATGGTGATTTATTGACCTGATGAAGCAATATCGACCGAGGGCGAACCCCGAGGTCGATATTGGTTCGACAGGTCGATAAATCACCACATGACTGAAACTGAAATGCAACAATTGCTTTATTATTAAATCTCAACATGTTTAAATTATATAATTCTACTTTCCAAAATTGTCAATTACCTTTGTGCCTGATTATACATTACAGCTTGCTTTTTATTCAGTTCCTGTTTTCGTTGCTGCAGCTGGCGACATTACATCACAGTGAAGCATTGCCTGATATAAATACACAGTGCAACACCCAAATATCATAACTTGAACCAGTTTTGTCTTCAACTATAATTGCTTTCAGCAACATCATGATTTCTGCCATCGAGAAGGTTTTGCTACTGACCTGTACGAATTTTACAATCGCGTAACTTGGTGACACTTTCCGATGTTTCTAGAAACCAGTTACTGTCATTTTTACAGTGGTTCCTGTTTTAAGCGTCTATATTAATTCTAAAATGCCATTTTCTTTACCATTCCTCCCAGTAGGCGCCATTTTTGTTTACAACGGTTGTATTTGTTGTGACGTAATATCGCTGTGACGTAGTTCGTACCTAAGCCAATTCGCGCGTAAAATATTTCTTCCAGGTCAATATTTGATTTAGACTCCGCCTACGAGTTAATATCGAAATTTATCACATATCATGTGAACACGTTTAATCCAATGAGAAACGTTAAACTAATGTGATTTGGTAATAATACAAGATACAATTATCGTCGTTGTATGATTGTCTTTTATTTATGCATTACAGCTGGTCGTTTGGCATTGTGTTATGGGAGATAGTTACGCTTGGCGGCTCACCATATCCCAGCATACCCTTAAAAGATCTGTACGGGCTTCTTAACGAAGGTTATAGAATGGAAAAACCGGAAAACTGCAGTGATAAAATGTAAGTCATTAAGCAGTTTACCATTTATCTTTTTATATAATTACACAAATCTATTGAAATTGTAAATTTGTGGCTGGTTGTTTACATTAAATGTTATATTGTAACATATTTAAACTGAATGAAAATGTGAAATATGCATATCAGGAATGGCCATATCCAGCAGACATTGCCCCAATACAGCCGCCAAAACGTAGAGAGGAAAATAGAGTTTTGGTATTAAAATTATAAATTTCAAAATAGACACCACAGTTAATTAAGGAAAATGGGAAATCTGGGGGTTACCGCCTTTAAACGGTCATTGCCACTGAGGTATAATGCAACTGATCTTTATTTTTAAACACGTACATACCCCTATAACATAAGCAAGCTAAAACATATGGAGTAATGACATATGTTAAATTTCAGATATCAAATCATGTTGTCGTGTTGGCATCCGAACCCTCAGAGCAGACCTTCTTTTACCCAGCTGAAACATGCACTGGAAAAGCTCCTTGAGGAAACAATGTCCTACATTGATCTCTCCGTCGAAGTCAGCGAGGATTACTTTAATGAATCAAATAATGAGTATGTGAACCATCATTATGTTTACATGCATGGCTTTTATTATTGAAATATAAATGCTATATGTTATAGGTTCTTGTGTCAGATTTCGAAAAAATAGGTTATAATAAAAACACATGGTTATTTATAATCTTTAAAACTTTAAAAAACCGTTTTACTGATATTTTATTTCAACTAAAATACTATGATTGTGTTTTTTTCAGTTCAGGTAGTGGTGTTACACCCTCCTCACAGCATACAAGATCTACTTCAGAAATGAATGCAGATGAGTTTGGAGAGTTTCCCGATACTCAAGATCTGTGTGTTGATGTACATATTCAGCCAGCATTATTAGGTATCACAGACAATGAAGGTGAAATAGTCACTTGTGGTCCTGACATTATAAAAGATGATGGCAATAACTGCTTGCAAAACTTATTGAGTGGTACACAATGTGAAGTGTGCCAAACTGGACTTCCAATAGACTGTACAGTATCGCAGGAAAGGAAAAAGTGTTATTTGTGTTCAAATAAATCATTTATTTCTAAGTCAGCAGAACTCCTAAAAGACAAGTCTAAACATCTGGTAAAATCTAAATTCCATGACGGTTTGAAGGATTTGAAAAACAAAGACGTAAGCTCTTCAATAGAGCGTGAACCTTTGAAAAAGAAAATGTTTTCAAGTTTGACCAACATTTCAGATACAAAAGGATGTATTTCAACTTCCATATGAGAGACAATAACAACATATTTAAGATTTATCGGAGTCTCTGTTGAAAAATATATACTGAACATATAATTTTATATTTTTTATTTTTAAATGTGGTATCAATTTGGTTTTGAGTGAAAAAATATGACATGTATCAGCCAGTCTAAGTTCTTATACAAATGATAGTGCCTCTAGCTGGGAGCGAACCCGCACCGTCACGGCGACAGCGCCTAGCCCTGCAATTCCTGCGACGCAACCGATTGAGCTAACCGGGACAACCCCAAAAAAGGTTGATCGGATAGCCCTGATATACGTAACAATCACTGCATGACATCGGTAATGGGTTTATTTACTGATAACAGTACTGACTATATGTACGGGGAGACTTTTTACGGCCGCCACACTGCACAAATAGCGCTAGTGTGAATTTCAAATTATAGTGCCTCTAGCTGGGAGCGAACCCGCACCGTCACGGCGACAGCGCCTAGCCCTGCAATTCCTGAGACGCAACCGATTGAGCTAACCGGGACAACCCCAAAAAAAGTTGATCAGATAGCCCTGATATACGTAACAATCACTGCATGACATCGGTAACGGGTTAGGGTTGATTACAGTGAAAGCCCTGAAACTGACAGCTGGGTCGGGTGAAGAGCACGTTTCTAAAATTCTGACTATGTAATTTCTATCGATTGCTTTCTCGTTCAGGCAAAACCCTTTATATCTGTCAAAAAGAACCTTCAGTTGCTGGTTGAAGATATTCTTAAAAGACCGCATCTTGGATTCCATAACCATTCTTATATGAAATTTGTTGTTTTGGAATTGATCAAAATATATACTGTTCTAACTTGTAAAAATCGAGGTATTTTTACGCATCCACATGCGATGGTGAAAGGAATCCCCTTAAACCCATTTTAAATGCGAAACACAGAAGCTCGATCTGTTTCCATTTTCCAGTCATTGTGCTTATTTGACTGCAGGTGATTTGGTCCCACTTAGGGTACAACATTGTCGAGCTGATGGCGTGATAGAGCTTATCATTAAGAGATCTTGTACATGTTCATTCATATTCATGAGTACCTGTTGGGACAAGTGTGAGTTTGGTGCACCCTAGAACTTTGTTTAAATCCCGTGTGGCAAATTGTTTGCCACTGATTATTCGAATTCCAGCGGCAATCCCTCGTGTTTTCTCTTTCGTTAATTGTTAGTGATCATTATAAAAATACATGCACTATTTTCCTTTCAGCATTTCGGCCGCGTAAAGAGAGGTTGCGTTTTCTGGTGTGGCGATTCCCGATATGAACACGAGTAGCAATTCTTAGACGGTTAAAGATTTTTAAGAAATATTTTGCACAATGCCTCGAAACAATGTTTAAAATAAAAATTAAAACGTTTAAAGGCTGAATTTATGACAGGTATAATATGCATATCTTTAATTACCACATCCAGAAGACACAGCCTCCCCGCACACCAAAAAAGTAAACAGGAAACGGAGAGCATGGGTTATAAATGAACAATTTAAAATAGACGCTACAAACATGCAGCCTGACATACAAAACTTGTATTTCATTTTATTGTCAATATTTTTCCCATAGGCTCTTGTTTGTTACGTTCGTATCCGTGGCATTAAAAAGATGCTTTTATTAAATTTAACGAATTAATTCAAAAACAATATGACTAAAATATTCAAATAAAATTACAGCGTCCAAGACACCTATGGTAATTTATATCTGTTATTGTTTTAGCAAGGAGTATCAGTTAATATTAACTATTTCTTTCTGTCAGACGAATGTTTAAAGACATCGGTTATTTTAGTTGACGGTCAATGTTGTGATAGAGATTATGCGTGAATAAAGCAAGACGAGTAACTTTAAAACAGCTGTTATTGTATTTACTGAAGTGCTAAAATTGAGGCCCGACTGCTTAATCCGTAATAGTATATGAAAGGACAATCAATAACTTATTAAATAACCGGACATGGCGATCTTTTCATGGATGGGCATGGGCATTTAAATAGCAAAAGAAATGCGCGTTATGGTAAGTTGATAATTTGTAAACATTGACGGTGAAAATATAATTTAAATACCTTTATGTGTATGAGGTTGAACAATCAGATGGGCCTCATAATAACATCCATTGGTTTGACAGCTATAAGAACTGTTATAAGTACAGTCTGTTGCACATGAAAAGTGTGTATAATTATACAGTTTAAATTGAGAACAAGAAGTTAAAGAATTTGTAATCTACATGAAAATGTCTAAATATAATAATAAAATTACATAATAGGATATACATATACCGAAAGTTCTTATAGATGATTGTGTGTGTATTATCTTTTAATTGAACAGTCATTGATTTGATTTTTTGTGACAAACTTCATCTAATTAAATGCTCTAATCAACTTTTTGTTTAAGCTTATACTGTTTGACCTTTTAAGTGCATCTTAAAGAGTTGTCAAAGTAACGGGCATACTGTTATTTTGATCTGTTCGTAAATTAGTACACGTTAAAAATCTTAAACCCAGGAATTTGCGGATTCCATGTCAAATAACAGGAATACATGTATCACGAAAATAAAATTATTGGTTTAAAAGCTTCTTTTTAAAGTTTGGTGTAAAAGCTTTTCTTCCAAATCATTAGAATGCCCTACAATGAGATAAATTACTAGGGTTAGAGGACTGTGTGCATTTTGTTGAGTGATAGATTGGTAGTAAAATGAAGACCCTTTCATATTAAAAACAAAAAAAAAGAAACACATAGGGAACATTTACACGGTGATTTGAATAATCTCAGACTGAGCTGACCAATTTAATCACTATCAAGCCTTGTAACAGGTTTAAGAAGGGTTATAGGGAAATGATTTAAAGAACCTAGAAGCTCGATTTATTTCTTTTAAACCTGTCATCGTGTTATTGCTGATTTGACTCCAGGTGCTCTGGTCTCGATAAGGTCATTGAGTACCTGTCCCTTTGGCTTTTAAGTGCTATTAGCTTATTGAAAAATGATTACGTAACTTCAAAAATATATGATAAAAGAGACGATTTTAATTCTGATATAGCAAATTTTCCGTCTTTAGACGACGATGTTCCTCGGGCAACATCTTACGGGTTTATATCTCACAGCTTGTTCGCTTTTCAAGAGCTTGAAACGATATTAATGATTTTAATGAACGTTATCTTTGCATAAAAGAAAAACTTTTCAAACAAGGTTATCGGTATCATAAATTAAGGAAAACATTTTGCATGTTTAACCGCCGATACCGAGATTTTATTAAAAAATACAGGTGCAGTTTGAAATCACTATTGCAACAAGGTGTTTCACAGCCAGTTTTTATGGAGATTTGATTTTTAAACTTTAGAAAAAAAGACAGCATTAATTTCCCTCGGTTATTCGTAAAAGCCATCTGTAAATTCAAAAAGAAAGGTTACAGCGCGGTCTACAGGCTTGGTGAATAACCCATCTACAGTTGATCATTATGCTTATCTCTTTGGTTTCACGACGGTGGCAGGGGTTTGAGAGTTTATGAAGGTTTATAGGGACATGTTTTCTTTAAAGAACCTAGAAGCTCGATTTGTTCCTGTTATCCCTGTCATTGGGTTCTGGTTAATTTGACTTCTATGGCTCTGGTCTTGGTAAAATAATTGAGTACTCGCCCCTTTGTCTTTGCAGTTCTATTAGCTTCTTATGTTTTATATGTTTGTTTACTTTTGCATGCAACATTGTTAAGCTGATGGGTGAATTTGAGTTATTTAACCAAGACAACTTGTACTAGTTTGTTGATATTAAAACCTGTTGGGGCAAGTGTGAGGTTGGCGCACCATAGAACCTGGTTTAAACCCAAGTGACAATTTGTTTAGCCACTGACCGTTCCAAGGCGGTAACCCCAAGGGTTCTCGTTTTCGTTTATTGTTTGTGGCGTCTTATTTTAATGATGTTTCATTTGATAATTTGTGAGTGATTCGTTTTGATTGGCTTTAAAATAGATAAATTAAGACTGATTGGTAAGTTTTTACAAAGCAAAGCAAGAAATCAAGGTAGACCCATGTGTAACGTAGTGGTTAAATCTTACAAAGGTCTCCGGGTGTAATAATACGAACACTAGTTTAGCTCCAAAATTACTTTATATGTCGATCAGCTTTTAACAGTTAATCTATTACTTTTAAAATATAAACAGTTCTTATAAGTATAAATATTCCTAATACATTTCTAAGTGTCATAAGTTTCTCTTATTTAAAGTTAAGTTATTCAGCCACGAGACTAACAAACCATCTCCTAAACGCCTTACGTGGCCCATTCCGGCCGTCCGGCCGTTCTCTTTTCTTTTATATAGATAAAATCTATGGCTTTTATACAATACACTAGACTGTTCATGCAGACTTATTACTGTTTCGAGATGACAGTTTGACATGAAGACTATCTATAAAACTACATTAACAGTTATATAACGTCCTGCTTAATCATAACAAGAACGAGTAGAATGTAAAATACAGATGAAGGCATGAAATTGACCTGTGGCTAAAATACCTGTCAATAGTACACAAATAATTTGATGCTATAAAGAAATAAATTATTATCATAACTTCCCATTACATTACACATGTTCAACAACTAAAATATGGTTCTACAAATAAAGAACGCACCTTCTTAGAAATTAGGTCATATTATTCTAATTAGTAATTACAATTTCCGATGAAAAAGCAAATCCAACAAATACAAAAAGATATAACTTCCATCGTTACACAAGAGATCTTATATAGAATATGTAAAAAATAAAATTGAGTATACACTTCTCCACTTTATTCGTAAAAGTCAGCCGTAAAATAATTGTTCTCCATTACTCTAAATGCTTTTTATAAGGTGATCAACATATCTCGAGTGTATCTTTTTTCCATCTCCCTTGAAGTAACAGTGTTGCATGACTGTGGCTAAGGTTTAAGTTCAAGGTTTCTAGGACTGTCTAGTCTGGGAAACGACTTATTTAGATTGCTCCGGAGAATTATTAAAGGTATCATATCCGGATTAAGATTTTAAGCTCATCAAATAGCAATTGAAGACAATATTTACAGACAAGAATGCAGAAAAGAAATGACGTTTTTGATATGAATTCAATATGCAGCATTATAACGTGCAAAACAACAACAGCATGTAATGCTTATACTGACTGATATTTTAATTGGGTTTCACATTGTGCGGTATAGTCACCATTACAGTAAACATTTACCAGTAAGAAACAAGTGTTGTGTTCGCCTACGAAATGTTAACACACTCAAAGCTTCAATGAAATCAACTCATTTATGATTTGCCACAGACACTTTTAGGCGATACATGTACATACAACTTGATCATTGTTTATGTTTATTGTTTTCGAAATGGCCATTTATTTATGTTTGAACTCTCTCCCTCTGTCTCTGGCTCTGTCTCTCTCTGTCTCTCTTTCTCTCTGTCCCTGTCTCTCTCTGTCTGTCTCTCTGTCTGTCTGTCTCTGTCTGTGTGTCTCACTCTCTCTCTCTCTCTCTCTCTCTCTCTCTCTCTCTCTCTCTCTCTCTATCTCTCTCTCTGTGTGTGTATCTCTCTGTGTTTCTCTATCTGTCTCTGTCGCTCTGTCTTTGTCTTTCTATTTCCCTCTCTCGTGATTTTTCGCTCTTGGACGCCATGTAATAACACAATAACATAGAATAACATGAAAACCTAACACGTTTATAGTCAACCAGAGCCAGCAATGTTTAAATTTTGTCGTGTTAGGTGGGTCCTGTATTTATGTAATTATCACAGTAGCGTTGTTTTCACCGTTATAAATCTCCTCTTACATTCAATAAGTGCTTTCATAAATTGTATAGCCCTTTCAGGACTGTTAATCAAGATACTTTGCTTTTGTTTAAATATTTCGGCCAGTTTATTGATGGATGGTTTCAATATCCCAGCCAATAAAGATTTGGATATTGTTCAATCAACCCAATAATATACTTCTTGGTTATTAAATTTTGCCTTTGGCGTTGTCTGTGATATGCAGGATTTATATTCTCAGATCCCCTGTCAAAATTATATTTTGTTTAGTTCCGTCCATTGTTTTCTCGTTTAGAGCAAACCCATTCTTTTAACTGGGGACCATACGCCGCTGAACACGGAATGGTATTAATCTGAAAATACCGCATTGAAAGTTCCATGTTCAGCGCCATATGCATACCTTCGTTTGGGATGGATAAAAATTTTACTGTTTATTGGTGTAAATTATTGAGTTACGCTCAACCCGGGGCTAGGCGGCGTGGGCAGAAATATAAAGGAGCATGTTCACGAAGGCCTAATATTGGCCTAAACTTATGTAAAATTTTTAGTTTTGTTACAAACCTTTCAAAAATTTTAATGCTGTTGAATACATCAATGCTTACAATTAAGATATCTAAAAGTTTTATATTGAACACTGTTAAAACAGTTCAATAATAAACCATCAAAATTGCCTTAAATTATGAAAATATGCAAAAAAATCCCAATTTTGTCCATTTTCAGAGCAGATTTTAGAGGATTTCAATATGGGCACATTTCTCGACCAAAACCAAATTTTGACCATGCATTGAGCATGTCTTAATACAACTAAACATATATACATTACTTTGGTCGAGGCCTGTGCCCCATATGAAAATCACCAAAATATGTTGACAATTTAACCAAAAAATGTGTATTTTGCAACATTTTCAAATTCAAAACACATTTGACATACATGATTCATCATTTCAGTTCTTAAGTTTATCTTTATTTCTTATCTCTCAAAGAAAACAATCATAACAGATTATAAATAGCACACTTTCCATGGTGTAAATGCAATTTGAAAATTTAACGTAATTTTAGGCTTTTTTGAGCCATTGTGAATCTAGTCCTTTCCATTAATGTCCATGAACAGGCTCAATCAAACCGAGCCTGCAATATTTTCGTATTTGTCGTCTTCAATGGTTTTCAAAGTTCCTGTTCTTTCAACTATTTACAAATACATATCTTGAAACTGTTTTCAAAATGAATATTTAATAGAAAATGTTAAAATGTTGTGTTTTAATTTCCTTATTAAATATATCCTCCGTATAAAACCTTCATTCTCAGTAATACGTTTTGTGAGAAATACAGAACAATAATTTAGAAAGTATAAATTAAAGGCTCACTAGCCTTACTGAGTGCAATTTATATCCTCCATAAATCCGCCAGGTAAACTCAAAACAAAAAAATACTTTCCAACTACAACAAAATGCGTAGATCATGTTACTCTGGCGGCCATTTGCAATTCGGAACCTTTGATTCGTAGTAGTGACTTCACTATCAATTCACGTGAAATTGTAGGCTAAGCAAATTTCAATTAATTGGTTTTCATGTAAAATGTCAAAAATATGAAGTAAACAGTTAAACTTACAGTTTTCACAACAGAAAATGTTTGTGTTTTTATATTATTTACTCCTCCACCGTTTCACATTGGTGACAAAAAAAACGTGTCACCTCTTCGCAGAACTGACACCTTTGAGCAATACTTGAAAAAAAGGTGAAATGTGCATATCAGGAATCGCAACTTTCAGAAAAAACAGCCTCCCCGCACAGTCAAGAAGAAGAGAGAGGGAGAGAGCATGGTTAATAAAATGATCAGTTTCAAAAAAGACACCACACACAATAAACAGAAATGAGAACCCGAGGGGTTACCGCCTTGGAACGGTCAGTGGCAAATCAAATTGCCATTGGAGGTTTAAACCAGGTTCTTGGGTGCACCAACCTCACACTTGCCCCAACAGGTTCTCGTATCACAAAACAAGTACAAGTTGTCCTGGTGAAAAAAATTCAAACCCCCTTTATCGGCTTAAAAATGTTGCATGCAAAAGCACGCAAACATATAAAACATAAGAAGCTAAGAGCATTGCAAAGCCGAAGGGCGGGTACTCAATGATCTTACCGAGACCAGAGCTCCTGGAGTAAAATGAGATGCACCCAATGCAAACATGGCTTTCCCTATGGCATACCATCACACTGTGCCCACTTTGTAAATTAGATGAAGACCTCATTTTTCTTTTCCTTTGGAATAATAGGCCACAGAAGCTATATATCATCATCATCATAGTCACTACTGTATGAAGATTCAAGTAACAAATTTATGTGGGTTGGTCCTTGTTTTGGTTTAACTGATGTAGGTTAATGGGTTTTGGAGATGGTTTTCTTTGATGTGGGATTCTTGCTTAGTAGGACTGGTCTAAGTCGACTCTTTCATGGTCTTTCATAGCTGAACACAAATTATCTTTCATGAGTTCTTTTTCAGAAACCATTTTACTTATGGTTTTTCTAGGCTTGTTTGTTCTCACTTCGTCTTGATTTCTTTCAAACACAGCTCTTTCTCTTCAAACATACCAGTGTGCTCGTTATGTGACTCAACTGAAACACCTTCTTCTATATCTGGGTGCTTTTCTCGACAAAACTCTAAATTTCAAGGAGCATGTAAAACGGAAATGTAAATCTGCAATGTTCAATTATTTTAAAATAAAGAGCATCCGTAAAATTTTAACCAAAGAAGCAACCGAGATTTGAGTTCTGTCATTGGTGATCTCCCATGCAGATTATTGCAATGTCATTTTCTATGGTATAAGTCAGGCGGAAATTGGTAAATTGCAACGTATTCAGAAAATGTGTACAAATTAGTTCTGAAGAGAAATTTGCAAGATAGTTCCAAGCAGTTTTTGTATGAACTACATTGGTTAGCCATTAAGGCAAGAATACATCTTAAAATACTTACTTACATGTATAATTGTTCTGTCGGAAATGCCCCCCCCCCCCCAATATTTAATTGAACTTTTGTCTATCAAAGATTCAAACGCACCCTTCGATTCTCAGAATCATCGGTAGGTTGCTTTGCAATTCCGTACAATAAGAAGGATACATTCAGTGATAGAAGTTTTAATACTGTAGGCCCAAAACTGTGCCATCAACTACCATTAAACATCAGACAAAGTGAATCAGTGGTCACGTTCAAAAAACAACTGAAAACACATTTATTTAGAGATTTTTTTTAATTATTCTGAAGCAGTGGTGATAATCCCAAAATTGTATGTGTTGTGAATATGTACTGTATAAAACTTACTTTAATACTTTGGTAGAAAATTTGATTCAATTGTGTGATGTAATTTCATATTATGTTTATGTTTTTACCGTTTACTGTTTTCTGTAACAACATATAAGTATGTGTTGCCTATATGTCTTGTATGTATTGTGTACAATGCCATTGAATATGTTTATGCAGAAATAGGCGTTTAAGAAAAAAAAAGAAGTTTCAAGTTTCTTCTTCTGAGGTTGCATCACTGTCATGAGCTCCAGCAACAAACACTTCTGATGGCACAATGGATGCTTTTGGAATGGCATTCCTGTCAGTCGGGAAAATTCCTGTTCTTCTAAATCCAAAGTTTTCTGCAGACTCGAAATACAGCTCGCATGCTATTTCACAAACATTATATTTGCTGATGGTGGCTGATTTTGACGAATGAATTTATGGCATTTGTTGTTGTACAGGCGTTAAAACGGACCATAGAAAGCAACATCCAATGGCTGCAGCATGTGATTTGAATGGATAGGTAAGATGAACATCACTATGTTGTTTTCTTTGGCCCATTCTGCAAGATCAAGGGCAGTATGTGAGCGATGGCCATCTAAAATCAGCAAAATCTTACAGTCATTGCGTCCTGGAACAAATTTAAGAAAATTGTTTTGTAGATATTCGCGAAAGACGTCTGAGTTTGACCAACCAGTTTCAGACATAGTAGCATCAGTACCAGGTGTTGCTCTTTTTAAAAGGTCAGGGTTCATCCTCTTACCAGGAAACACAAAAAGGGCGATAGCCATTCCACTTGCACTTCCACATAGTAGTAAAGAAATGGTCACTGCTAGCAACTACATAGGGAGGGCGGTGATCAACAGTGATCCCCGTCTCGCCAACATTAAAGTTAAGGTGGGGTTTGTCAGACAAACCATGCTTCCTGTCAAAAAACACTGATATGGTATCAGCTTTTGCAATATTTGCTCTGATATGTTCTAGACCTCTTGGTTTTAAAACCTTCATATCTTGCCACTGTTTCAAGAAACTCTGGTTCTCAGTCCCAGCTGAACATCTTAGTCAGAGGCAATGTCAACGCACTCTTGTCTGGTGTAACCATATCCATAGTCTGCCATTTTTTTAATGGTTCACACGTTTTGCCTCTTTTAACACACTAAACATTGGCACTTTTCCCATAACAATTTTCTGGGTCAATTCTGCTATTAACTCTCAGGGTATTTTCAGGCACCCTGTATATTCTGGAAGCTCTTAATACTGACACACCATCTTCCTTCACACATCTATAGGCATTTGTGAAAGCGCTTGGGGAATACAGCCTGTGTTTCTGTTTAACAGGTCTGGAATTTGCCTAAAATGACAAGAATTGAAAAAAGTTAAGCACTAGATGTACGGAAGACATACAATTATATAGTTGGCCGTGACGCTCCCAGCTAGAGGCACTATCATTTGAAATTCACAGTAACGCTATTTGTGCAGTGTGGCGGCCGTACAAAGTCTCCCCGTACATATAGTCAGTACTGTTATCAGTAAATTAACCCGTTACCGATGTCATGCAGTGTGTTAAACTGCCCTCACACATACCTCGCGACCTTACTGCGACCTTGCTACGACCCAGGACGCAGCACAGTCGCCATGGGCGCAGCAGGGACGCAGCGAGGTCGTAGCGAGGAACCCAAGGACGCACAAGGTCGCAGACCGTCGGCGAATATTTTGAACATGCACAAAACAGTCGCAGAAACTCTGCATTCTTGCTGAGTCCTGGTTAGGTCGCCGTGGGATCGCAGTGGAGTAGCCATAGTCGCAGCAGCATCGTAGTAAGGACGCAATAAGAACGCAATAGACGTAGTACACTCGTACTAAGGACGCCGTAGAGTCGCCGATGAAATTACAAGAAATTTCTCGGAAACCTTTGGCGACGCTACTGCGTCCTTGCTGAAATTTATGGTAAAAAGTATTATTTTCATAGACGTAGCAAGGACGTAGTAGGGTCGTCGTACAGTCGCAGGACAGTCGCCGGACAAACGCAATAGTCGCCGTAGAGTCGCCGTAAGGACGCAGAGAACGTAGCACAGTCGCATCTGGGTCGCCGATGATCGCCGTGGGGTCGCCTTGGGGACGCAATATAGTCGCAGTGGAAACGCCATGGACGTAGAAGGGTCGTATTGAGGACATAGAGAAAACGTACTGAACACAAGACTGCAGAGCCCCGGACCGTCTGCGAGAGAAATTTGGAAATTTGAAAGAAAACCAAACGATTTTCGAAAGAAAAATGCTATTTTACTAGTTTTCAGGTCGCAGTAAGGTCGCGAGGTATGTGTGAGGGCAGCATTACGTATATCAGGGCTATCCGATCAAACTTTTTTGGGGTTGTCCCGGTTAGCTCAATCGGTTGCGTCGCAGGAATTGCAGGGCTAGGCGCTGTCGCCGTGACGGTGCGGGTTCGCTCCCAGCTAGAGGCACTATCATTTTTAATCTGCGAAGTAGTGGTCATGTGACTTATATTCATAAAATGTAAAAAATGCAGACGGAGGTTTTTGGGCTGAAATGTTTGTTTCTAAGACAATAATTTTATCAGTTTCTATTAATATGATTTCGGAATAGTAAATATATGTGATTTAAGTAAGTATGTAATCAAATTCTTTAAATTTACCTGTTTAAATCGCATTTTCTTACCTTTGACAAATTTTTGTAAACACCGTAGTTAAACGTTACGAAACTCGTTCCCGCGCATCTGAAAAATCTCGCGAGATTGTTCAGGAAAACAAAACTACCGCGAATGAAGGTTTCTCTCGATTTTTGGGGCCTGGACGATAAGTGTATTTGCTTAAGATGTCTGTATATCACGGTGTACACAGTTCCCTTCCAGAAATTACAAAAAATTGAATATCTTCAAAAAGCATCAGATATCTCCCGGAGTGTTGGAGCAAACTAATATCCCAAGAGACGTTTGTCGCAATGTCTTTCTTCACTGACATTTTGAGTTGTACTTGCTTTTTTTAATGGAAATTATGCATTTATTGAACATTGTTTCGGTCATAATATACAAGTAAGGCGGAAAATTAACGTCTGTGGGAAATACGTGAGTAAGATGTTGGATAGACCAAATGGTTTTTGTAGCAAGTTGGTATTTTTACACATTATAGCCTGGCGTAATTGTTTGTTGTTGTTTTTTTATTCGGCAATTGTTTGAATGTGGTTTGAAGGTTTTGGTATGTTTGCTACAAATTGAAGTTTAGTTACAAAATTAAACATAGTACACTTTTTAGCCAATTAATTGATTAAAACCTTCTAAATACACAAAACATTAAAGAACTTGAAACATTTTACCATGCGATACAGACTCTTTGTTGAAGATCGGGGACATATATGCTTCAACTTTACGTTGGTATAATGGCCAGTCTTTCATGTGTGTTCAACAGCTTGGTTTTTTAAGATCGTTATATTTTTACATATGCAAATCATACTTCTTTGGAGACTGACATTTGAAACTTTTTTTGCATTGTTTCCGTCTGAGAATCTTCAGCACCTACCACTTTATTGAACTAGTCAAAACCTTTAGAGCCGATAAATGGCGAATGGGATCAACCACAAGGTATTTTGCCATTCTGACATGTTTGTCACTTAAAATCTCTGTTGAAGTTTTACGAATTCCAGCTTGACATGAAGAGCTTGTCTTGCCTAGTCGTTTTTAGGAAATGACATAAAATATTGATTACAGAGTGCGCAGTTGGCAAGAGAAAAAGTTAAATTAAAATGCAGATGATAAATGTTTCATAAACTTTTTTGCGTTGGTCGCGTCTGAAAATAAAATGGAGCATCAAATCTTTTTAATGTAAACAGATGAGACTCATTTTCTTTTAGCATAATCAAATTTTATTCTTATTAGATGGGGACCCGCGCTTAGAGAATCACATATTTACGTAAGAAAATCAAGCCTGTAGTGAAACGCAGTAGAACCCCGATTTAAAGCCACCGCAATATAATAAGACCCCACAAACGCTAATCAGAATGTTTTTAAAGAACCAAATAGTGTAAATTAGTGGTATAAACTTCAATATTGAGACTACTCTTCAAAAACAAACCAAATGTGCAGGTCCTATGAGTGGTCTAAATAGGGAGGTTTTACTAAGTTTTTGGTATTAAAAAAAGAAAAAAACAGTGATAATCACTAGGAATCGAACTCGGGTTGCCTGTGGTTCAGACAAGCATGCTAAACACTGAGCCATCCATGGCTGTGCCTGTAATAAAGACTAGAAAATAAATGATCACTCTGTTTAATATAAAATAATCAATAATTTAAAGATTTTGTTTTTATTGTTAATGTATGAATGTCAGTGTGATTGTTATGATTTACTGCAGAAACAGAATTTTTTTTCAAAGATGTGCAACTAAAACTGACCTGTAATCGTAAATTTTGACAAAATCTATTTGTAGCACTAATTTCTGTTTTAGCTTTTAACGGTGTTTTCCGTTACTTTTTAGGCTATTTTCTCTATTTCTGTACTTATCAGTGCAGATTTAAAAAACTGAAATGTCAACTGTAGATGCTACATATTCAGCGACATAGAACAGAATATCTTGAGATCGCGGCTGATTCTCCGACAAATGGGCGAACCTATTCTTTTAACTGACTAAGTGTAGATTCATTCAGACCAAGTATCAACTAATAAAAACTAAAATTTTCTAGCTAAGTTATCTTGATGTTTCTTACAAAATCTATTTAGCCACTTACTCAAATAGTACATGAAAAACAGACATCAGAAACAAACAGATCGTATTTCGCTCATAATTATATTTTTACATATTTTTTTCTTCGAAACTTTTGTTACAGTATTAGATACAATATAAGTAAGCGATAGCACAATAAAGGAAATAAGTTCTCATCTAACCTCGTTGCCATCAATGTAACTACTGCAAATATCGTTTTTGTGAAATTTGTTACAACTGTGACAATTCATTTTCTAGAGCCAATTTCGTTCCCTATCACGCGAAAATTGGAGAATAATGCAGACAATTCTTTTGCAGTATTCAGATCTCATCGACCAAATGACTGGTTATCAAACGATGTGGCAAATGCTGTCAATATGCAAAATCCAATGGTATATATATTTGTCTCAAACGTCAAGTTGTTATCAAATTGGTGACCTTTAAATTCCTTGTTGGTCGGTTGAAAATATATCAGAGAGTTGAAGAGATCTAAAGTATATGAAATCAACTTGTTTGATGGTTGAAAATATATCAGAGAGTTGAAGAAATCTAAAGTATATGAAATCAACTTGTTTGATGGTTGAAAATATATCAGAGAGTTGAAGAGATCTAAAGTATATGAAATCAACTTGTTTGATGGTTGAGAATATATCAGAGAGTTGAAGAGATCTAAAGTATATGAAATCAACTTGTTTGATGGTTGAAAATATATCAGAGAGTTGAAGAGATCTAAAGTATATGAAATCAACTTGTTTGATGGTTGAAAATATATCAGAGAGTTGAAGAGATCTAAAGTATATGAAATCAACCATGTATAAAGTAAACATTGTCAAGTCATAACAGTTTTTATTAATAGTGGTCATTAGTTATAAATCGGAAAAAGGTATAAAGGTATAAATTCAAGTTTTTAATCCTTCAAAACATTTGTGCAATGTTTCATGCTTCTGCTTTTATCACAAAATACAGCATGTTCCCGTTAGTCACTCTACTAGCTTTCGATTACACATATTTAACACATTTTACCTCAAAATAATCCAAACATCACAAATCACAACGAACCTCGTTTTTGTTTCGTTGATAATATATTTCTTTATGGATATATCTTAAATAATTATGCCTCCACTAAAGTTTTTTTATAACAATTCATGTCCGATTGTCTGCTCTGACATTTTATTAAGTGTTATATACGTGAAAACACTGTAATGGCGAAATTTTTGTGAAGACCTTAATATTGTGGCAGATTTGCTGTCTTCTTTATTGATGTATCATAAAAGCCAAAACATCAAGTGAAGTGTGCATTTAATTAATATATACGTGTGTTATAGTCTGACTTATTTAAAAAGAAAGCAGAAAAAAGAACTGGCATCACTCTCAGAAGTAGTTATCAAGAAAACAACAACAATTTCTAAAATATGGCTTCCTTCATTTACGTGGAGTACATTTCAATTTTCACCAAAGTAATTCAATTTTCTCAGTGGAGGGTTTGTCACAGAATTTGAATTCTATCCAAACAATTGTACATTATTTCCCGACTCAATAGGATATTACAAGCATTCAATTTAGTTAAAGATAATACAACCAGCTTAACAGTTTTTCGCAATCGTTTGCACAACGAGCATTGGGCCCAAGAGATCACATGAAATGATGTGCCGTAGCATAACATAGCATAACATTCAGATTTAATATAAAACATTTGAATGTATACCTTACATTGATTGGTTTTATTAACAAACTGGTCTAGCGACTTCTTATTTTTTAGATAGTTAGTTCCAACGTTATGCAGGAAGGCTGATGTCCTCTCCGATCTGATTATATTTTAAAGACATCGGTCATTTTGTTTTATGGTTAGTGAAGTGTGGAGAAAAAGGGACGCGGAGAGCAAGACGAATAACTGTAAAGCATATGTTACTGTATTCACTGAAATGTTGCAACTGAGGCGCCACTGCTTAATCTGTAAGAGTAATAGATTGAGTCTACAAGCGAATGTAAATATAAATATGTTTTAACATATTTTCACATTTATTAAGAAACATTCACACAACAATGGAATTGAGGGTTATAGTCATTAAATAATTTGTAATTTGTTAATAGTGAAAATATATTTTTACTGCGTTTTTGCATATATGTGTTTTAACAATCAGATGAGCCTTATGAAAGCATGCCTACTGTATGAATCTAGATGAACTGCTATAAATAAGGTTTCACAGAAAACGCGTGTATAATAATTTAATTTAATAGTATAAATTGAGTAGACTATACCTTTCTCTTTAAGGGGGATTTGACCTGGAAGGATATATCCAGCTAATACAAACCTGCAGTTTGGGAGAGGGTTGATGTCTGTATTTAATAAACATCTGCTGTATGTGGTGGTTAATAAGCGCACATATATGGCATACCAAATACAAACTGCAGACAGAGTGTGCACTTTTAAATTAACAAATATCTAAACTCAAGAGACTCTAGGGACAAACGCAGGATAAAATATGAAGACTATTTTTTTCGTTTCACGCTTTCCTGGAAGACATCGTTGTGCAATCCCGTTATGAGACATTCAATACAGTACCACGTGCACCCACATAATTATAACCTAAAGAGTTCTTTGAACTCGCATCTTCTTTGTTATTGATAACGGTTCGCAAGATAATGCAAATAAAATCACCGTGAGTTTCTTTATCCCTTGACTATGTGTGTGTTTCCAGTTTTTAAATGATTTATTATACTTTGTGCGAATTTATTTTGTTTTCATTAATATTGACGCTTAAGATAAATAACTGATTTGAAATTAGTTTGTTGTTGAAAATTCACTATGATAAGGGTTTAAAAAATTCATGACCCGAATCAATTATTCAAATATTGATTCATTGATTTTCTTGATAGAAAAGGACTGAGAAGAAAAGCGTTTTTTCTGAATCACTGGCAAACATGTATGCCGTTTGAGGAAAAACATTTTTTCGTTCAAACGACTATTATATGTTTATCTGTATACCACATGGTTAGTTAAAGATTTAGCAGAGAAAAAAAATGCTGTTAAGCTGTCCGACCAAGCCTTGTGAATAATTAATAAAGGGTTTTAACGTTGTTGGAGAACAAAAGTGACTTTTGGTGAAGTGGTGAAATGTCAGCAATTTATTACTCTGATCATTTTCTGAAGGCTTGGAGCAAATGACTGGTTATCGAACTTGTTGTAGATATGATCGGCTGAAACATGCTAACCAAGCTCTGGTCTCGGTAAGATCATTGAGTACCCGCCCTTTGGCTTTGCAATGCTATAAGATTCTTATGTTTTATATGTTTGTGTGCTTTTGCATGCAACATTGTTGAGCCGATAAGTGGGTTGCAGTTGTTTCACCAAGACATCTTGTATTTGTTTTGTGATATGAGAACCTGTTGGGGCAAGTGTGAGGTTAATGCACCCTAGAACCTGGTTTAAACCCACAGTGGCAATTTATTTTGCCACTGACCGTTCCAAGGCGGTAACCCTCGGTTTCTCATTTTGTTAATTGTTAGTGGTTTCTCTTTTGAAACTGATCATTTTATTAACCATGCTCTCTCCCTCTCTTCTTCTTGACTGTGTGGGGAGGCTGTTTTTTCTGAATGTGGCCGTTCCTGATATGCATATTTCACCCTTTTGATAAGAAAATATAGTATACATTTGGTAATACACATCTGTAGTTATAGGTCCAAAGCTTTACTTACTGTGACCATCTTACTGGTACTTGGCCTTTATAGAGCTAGTTTAGGCATACCTATTCTAACCAGTTTTGCTAAAGTCAGTATAAGTATTACTCAAAAGCCGCCAGCTAAACGAATAAGTGTGGCTATCACCCTTTTTAAATTGTAATTACATATTTGCTTTGAATAGGGAATATTATCTTAATATACGAAAGCAGAGCAAAACACAGATAGTTGTCGTTACCCTAAATTTATGTCGTTTTACTAGAAAAACATGGCAGTTTAATTTATTTTCAAATCGGTACGATGGCTAATGAAAAAAGACGAAAATGAATTTCTTAAAGCCACCGAACAAGACAATTATGAAAATATCGCAGGGTCGGTTTGATTAAGCCGGCTTAGGGGCAGTTTGCAATTGGAAATGCATATAACTGTCCACGCCGCCTAGACTCGTGTAGAGCTTAACTCAATAATTACACACGTATACAGTGGAACTACGATCCATTCCAAACGATGGTTTGCATATTGCGATGAACATGGAACCTTTAATGCAGATAAACAAAATTCAATGATCAACGGCATATGATCCCTTTATAAAAGTATTGGTTAGCCCTAAACAAGAAAACTAAAGGCAATATTGAATACAATAGACTTAAGACAGGAGAATGGAGAATATAACTCCTGCATATCATAGATAACGTCAACCATTAAAAACCGGAGTTTTATCTTTCGAGTGACTAAACTACATCCTTTATTTAAAGCCCCTCTTCAGGGTAACCCATTTATTATGCACAATATGTGTAATATACACAGAAAAATATCCCAGTACTAAAACGTACGTCAGCTAACTTAAATAACGTAAAAATGTACAACGGAGGTTAAACGTACGGTTGGGACTTTTCATACGAAATACGTACCATTGGTACCTAATGACATTCATACACAGTGACTGTGATAGTGTTCAAACTACGCTGTGAATTCACTGAAACCCGTAAGAGGGCTAATATACAATCATTAGTAACTGTGTTAATTTTAGATATGTCTTTCTCATTGTATTTTTCTTTAATATATTCAATGTTTTAAAACGTACTTTTAACATACAATAATGGAAAAATACGTTTGAGTTTGTATGTATTTTGCACGGATTTTTAACGTTCGAAATCTGTACGTTAAAGGTTAGTTTTACGGATGAGAAGTACCACTTACGTTTTACATAAGGGGGGTTTGTTTGCTATGCATTACAACAGAATACATCAATATAATAGTTTTACCACACACTACTTATATATGAAAAGACAAATAACGAACTACAACAGAAGTTGGAAGGCCAGAGCGGAAAATTCGACTCGTGTATTTTTTGTTTGTTGTCAGTCTGTAAAAATCGATACGGACATACATCGACAACAAGTTATCTGTAATCGGATTCAATGAAATTTAATGACAGTGTAATAAAAATACTCGTACTGTAATGATGCAGTATGTAGGAGTTCCATATCATGTACTGCTTATTGTTTTGCATATCAGTGTCGTTACTACAAATAACCATCTTGAGTCTAGACTACTTGTCACGGCGTTGATACAAATGATTGTCAGAATTAAAATGCAAATAAGTTTAGTCTGAAAAGCTTTCTTGCAGTCGGAATAAAAATTAGTGTTTATTCCTTGTCGAGAGAGTTCGGGAAGGTTGCCTTTATGTGACAATAGTACTTTACTCTAAAAGGTAACATTAAGTTTAAACTACACGAATGGTTAAAAAAAGTAATATATGCATATCAGGAATCGCCACACTAAAAAAACACAGCCTCCCCACGCAGCGAAAAAATAGAGAGGAAGAGAGAGCATGTTTTATATAAGTATGTCAATTCAAATAGGACGTCACAAACAATTAACGAAGAAGAGAACCTTTGGGGATACCGCCTTGGAACGGTCAGTCGCAAAACAAATTGCCACTGGGCGTTTAAGCCAGGTTCTAGGGTGCACCAACCTAACACTTGCCCCAGCAGGTTCTCGTATCACAAAACAAGCACAAGTTGTCTTGGTGAAATAACTCCAACCACCCATCGGCTCAGCAATGTTGCATGCAAAAGCACACAAACATATAAAACATAAGAAGCTAATAGCATTGCAAAGCCAAAGGGCGGGTACTCAATGATCTTACCGAGATCAGAGCTCCTGGGGTAAAATCAGCAAGAACACGATGACAGGGATAAAAGAAACGAATCGAGCTTCTAGGTTCTTTAAAGAAAAGATTTCCCCATAAACCTTCATAAACTCTTAAACCCCTGCCACCGTCGTGCAACCAAAAATGTAAGCATAATGATCCACTGTAGATGGGTTAATCACCAGGCCTGCAGAGCTCTGTAAAATATCATGTTGGTTCTTTTTGAATTTACAGATTGTTTTTACAAATAACCGAGAGAAATTTACATAGCCTTTTATCTTCTTAAGTTTGTAAATAAAATCTCCATAAAACACCGGCTGTAAAATACCTTGTTGCAATAGTGATTTTAAACTGCATCTGTATTTATGAATTAGGTCTGGGTATCGGCGATTACACTTGCAAAAGATTTTTCTTAATTTGCGATACCGATAACCCTGTTTTAAAAGTTTTTCTGTAATGCACAGATTACGTTCATTGAAATCATTTACATCGTTGCATGCTCTTGAAAAGCGAACAAGCTGTGAAATATAAACCCCGTAAGATGTTGCACGAGAAACATCGCCGTCTAAAAACGGAAAATTTACTATATTAAAATTAAAATTATCTCTTTTATCATATATTTTAGAAGTGACGTAACCATTTTCAATAGACAGATTTAGATCAAGAAAGTTTGCTTGCTTTTCCGAAGTGTTCGCTTTATTAAGCTGTAGTTCTTTAGGATAAATCTTGTTAACCAGTGATGGAAAATGGTTATTATCTATATTTAATAAATCACCAAGGTATCTTGAGGTGTTATTAAAAGCTGTAATAATATCATCTTGATGTTCGGTAGAAATTGGTAGCATTTCCTGCTTGCATAACAGATTGTTTAATTTTCAAGTGGGCCACAATTATTAATTATAGTACGCTATCGATAACGTTGATTAAAGTATAAAGTATCTGCAATACCCTTTTTAAAATGTGATATCCATATGTTTTTGAAGGTCATGATCACTGGACAAAAAATATTAAATTCGTACAAATCTGTCAGAAGATCATATTTGGTTACCATTTGATCTTTAACTTATCCATAGAAGTTATAATGTTAAACAATGTTTTAATAGCAAACTTATATTCACAGTCTTCTCCATAGAGAACATTTCAAACAAAGCCTTTATTATTTATATTTCATTAAAACATTTCGAATAACTTGAAATTAACATACACAATCCAATTAGCACAGTGCTTACTCTTTTAAGGAGTTTTATACATTGTATATACATTTTCGCTATATACTAAGGGACAAAAGACGAAACTTGTTGGATCTTTCGATGTCCTGAATCGGAGAAAACATATAAATGAAATTAAAGGAAGTGAATTCTACTCAAACAGTATACTTTTCAATTAAAGAGATTATCGAAAGCACCGAAAAAATACTTGTAAAAAGCAAACAGATACATATAGGTGTGATAGGAAACAAAATAACGAACATTCAGACATAATCTAAGCACAGGAAATGAAGACTTCGCATACCAGAACGCTTATTTCGCAAACCGGACATGCTATCCATATTCTCAAAAGAGAAAGTTTTACACAATGCCTATATTACGTACATTCCATTGAATGACATGCCGAATGACTAAGATATTTGCAGTCAAAAATCCTTAGCGCAATACTAGCTCCTTATGGGAGTTACATATTATACCATTTTTGTTATAGACCAAGCTACACACATTTTCAATTATTTCACTAAATCGGAACCGTCGCAACGCTTCCGAATTTATGTGTTATGTTTGAGCTCATGTCTAGCAAATATAACTTATATCTTTCTGGAATGTTGTTGACAACGAAGTGATATTTAATATTATCTGTTTGATATACGTATTTCCTATTGGAACTTGAAATGCTTTTCAATTTCCCTCAAATGAAAGACGATATCCCCAAGAGTGGGTACGTAAAAGATTTCGTATTCTATCCAAGCAAAAGTTCCTTATTTCCTGTCTCTGTCGTTTATAACCGTAATTTAGTTTCTGGAAAGATAATACAAAGTAGCTTAGTCACGATCTTAACAGTATTTTTGTATGTAATGCGATGGGATTCGTCTGCATCAAGTAACGGAATCTAGAAACTTTATCTTTAGGTTGTATCATTGCAGACATATCAAAACATACATATACCTTTAAGTTTAAAATGCAAATGTATATATTCGGAATATTCGCACATAAGTTTTATTACTGTATAAGGAAAGTCGATGCTGACGGTAAGTTTCGGTTTTAACAGTCGTGATTTACTCGAGCAACTACTTATTATACATGTAGAGTAATGGGAATTGTGGCGATAATAGGCTGCGTGGGCATGGTAATATGCATTTACATTACTGACCATGAACAGGCCAATCAAACGAGCCTGCAATATGTTCACATTTGACGTGTTCGGTGGCTTTCATTTCGAATTCACGGGAGCGCTTTTTGTGCAGTGTGACGGCCGCAAAAAGTCTCCCCGTACATATAGTCAGTACCGTTATCAGTAAATTATCCCATTACCGATGTCGTGCAGTGATGCGTACGTATATCAGGGCTATCCGATCAACCTTTTGGGGGGTTGTCCCGGTTAGCTTAATTGGTTGCGTGGTCGAAATTGCAGGGCTAGGCGCTGTAGCCGTGACGGTGTCGGTTCGCTCCCAGGAAGAGGCATAATCATTTGAAATTCACGGGAGCGCTATTTGTGCAGTGTGGCGGCCGTAAAAAGTCTCCACGTACATAAAGTCAGTGCTGTTATCAGTAAATAACCCGTTACCAATTTAATGCAGTGATTATTACGTAGTATATCAGGGCTATCCGATCAACCTCTGTGGGTGTTGTCCCGGTTAGCTCAATTGGTTGCGAAGTATATATCCAATTACTGTAAAAAAGGTGAAATATGCATATCAGGAATCGCAACTTTCAGAAAAAACAGCCTCCCCACACAGTCAAGAAGAAGAGAGGGAAAGAGCATGGTTAATAAAATGATCAGTTTCAAAAGAGGCACCACTAACAATTAACAAAAACGAGAACCCGATGGGTTACCGCCTTGGAACGGTCAGTGGCAAATCAAATTGCCACTGGGGGTTTAAACCAGGTTTTAGGGTGCACCAACCTCACACTTGCCCCAACAGGTTCTCATATCACAAAACAAATACAAGTTGTTTTGGTGAAACCACTCCAACCAACTTATCGGCTCAACAATGCAAAAGCACACAAACATATAACACATAAGAATCTACTAAAACATGGATTGCATGCTATGATGTATATGGCAGACAATTGCGAAGATTTTGCGTCTGCATAATACGAAGCATGATGGGATCTTGTTGGCTGGCCTAGTATTGTGGATACGTGCCGGTAGAGCAAAAGGTAGCATACCGCTGTGGATTGCCTTAGAATTGCATATTGAAAGGCAAGAGAAGATTTAGTTTGCCAAGTACAGTATAAACGTAGCGGAAGAACAAAAAGTGAACGGATACATTGACGACTTTAGGTTAGAACAAAATGTGGCTTGTAGGGATGTATATGGCCAAGGGCTGAGGGGCTGTGGTGATCGTGCTCTAGGAAACATAAAAGGATGCCTGTAGCCAAGTAAGGCAGAGAAGGGGCGGTAGTGCAATAGGTTGATGTCGAGATTTATGTGACTATGTACTGCTGATTCGCAGTGGCATCGCAACAGGCGTGTGGACAAATACTTTGGTTTAATAGTATATGACTGAATACTTTAAATACATCTATCACTACAGATACTGTTGCAGAATACCGAGGGGATGTACACATGGCGCAATGGATCGATTTTAATAAAATTTGTTATGTTCCCATTGAAAATTGGAGGTAGACCGTTTGGATGTAAATATATCAGAAACCAGAAGGCGACGTTCTTCTTGTGCGTCTTCCTCTTTCATAAATTACAGCTCTGTGGAGCATAAATCTGTCAGAATAAATCTGTCACTGAATTTTATTATATCAAAGTTATTTTCGCATGCCTGCTAGAGAGGTATTGTGGAAATTGGCGTGTATTACTGTTATCAGTAAAATAACCAGTTACCGATGTCATGCAGTGATTGTTACGTATATCAGGGCTATCCGATCAACCTTTTTTTGGGGTTGTCCCGGTTAGCTCAATTGGTTGCGTCGCAGGAATTGCAGGGCTAGGCGCTGTCGCCGTGACGGTGCGGGTTCGCTCCCAGCTAGAGGCAGTTTCATTTGCTTCGTGATGCTAGTCTGCTGAAACCAGTATATAACATGGTTTGGGTGATTCTGTTCTTAAAGGCCCGGTCGCACTGCCCGAACGTTGCTGGAGCGTCCCTGGAGCGGTGAAAAAAATTCATCACCGCTCGTAACCGTTCACCACCATTAAACATAAGTTGGCCCCCGTTAAAACAACGCCGTATACGCTCGACCACCGCTGATGTTTCTCGAGGGGCCCTCCAACCGCTCCGAGTGTGAGAAGGGGAAAATTTTCCGCCCCGGCAAAGTTCACCCCCGCTCCACCAACACCCAATTAAAGTTTGGCACCGCTAGACTCAAGTTCGTGGACGCTTGGGTCCGCTAGGCAAACGCAGATTTCTTGAACGCTGCACCACCGCTGCTTTGCCAGCGTTGCACGGGTGTCGATTAAACGTTGTAAACGTTGCAAAAACGTTCGTGGAGCGCTTATAAGCGTTTTACGAGCGGACACGGGGTTGTTGGAACGGTGTCGGGCGTTGAAGCAGCGAACCACGGCGGCGATGAACTTCGGTTTGGCGTTGGTATAGAGGTGTGGGAGCGGGACCAGAATTTGGCTATAAATATCGGGAGAAATGGACCAGGAGCTCATATGGAATCGAGCTGCCGTTGAGTAATTTGCTTCAAGTTACAGCGTAGAACTGTATCAACATGGATGCTGAGAGACTTGCTATGATTGGTGCACTAGTTCAGCAGCAGAATCAGAACCTACTCAGATTGCAACAAGCTGTTGACAGAAGGAGAAGAGAGAGAAGAAGGAGAGACAGGGTTGTGTGGAATACGACAGTGGATACTGAGAAGGCCTGAACATGGACTGTATGAGAAACTGATGGTGGAGCTGAGGAATGAGGATCCATGAGCCTTTTAACACTTCATGAGGATGCCACCAGCCATGTTGCTGAACTTGTACAGAGGCTAACCCCCAGATTGACCAAGCAGAAACCAACTACCGTGCAAGCCTGGAACCAGGTCTCAAAGTGGCAGTCACCCTACGACACCTGGATCCTTGTAACACCTACAGAAACATGCAGTATGCCTGGAGGGTTCCCCACAATACAATCAGTGTGGTTGTCAGAGAAGTGGTAGAGTCCATCATTGAGGAGTACACAAATGAACTCTTGTTTTGCCCAACAACTGAGCAAGGATGGAGAGACCTGGCTGACCAATGGTACCAGAGATATAACTTTCTCCACACAGTTGGTGCCATTGATGGCAAGCACGTGGCCTGTAAAGCTCCTCCGTAGTCACAAGTGGTATGCCACTGAACAAACTTTAAAACCCTGCCGCGCGAAAGCGCGCATGCGCAGAACGCCGCTATACCCAACGCTCGCGTCACCGCTATACCAACGCTCGCTACCGCTAAACCAACGCTAAAGCAACGCCGGCTTCAGCGGTGCACCGCTAAACAAACGCCCGTGTTTTCGATTTTTTCCATTTTGTGAACGGTGACGAGCATTTGGTCCACCTCCCTACCGTTCAAGGAACGCTCCAGCAACGTTCGGGCGATGTGACCGGGCTTTTAATACTTAACCGAAATAAAATATCAATATTCACTAAGTTTTAATATAAAATTGCCGCTTTGTGTATATACTCTCATAACCAACACACGCATGCTTGTGCATTAAGCATATGTTTACTTTTGTGTCCATTAAATTAAAGTTATTCTCAAATCGACATTGCTCCATAAAAAATCGCTTATTCTCTTAAGTATTTTTAGCTGCTGTTTATTTAGTCTTACTGCAAAGCAAACTGATCAAACATTGATTTCAGCGTTTTTTACAAATGACACCATACGGGTTCATAATGGTCGCCAATCAACATTTAATGGAGGCATTCACAATCGCTTTAAAATACCGACTTCAATTTCTGCGAAACAAAAGGCAAACCGACTGGGATTTCAGACTACGTGTGGGTTGAATAAGATGTGTTGGCTTTTATTTCTTTACTTCTTATGAATGCATTACTATGTTAATAAAGCAAATTAAGACCGTTATCTGACTTTATGTTGTAACAGTTGCCTGTTTCGTTTGTACATGTCATCGTGTTCTTGCTTAATTGAACTCAGGGGCTCTGGTCTCAGTATGGTCATTTAGAACCACCTTTTGCCGGACAATACTATATTCTTATGCTTCATGTTTGCATGTAACATTGTCGAGTTGATGGGAGGGTTGGAGTTTATTCACCAAGACACCGTGTACTTGTTTTTTGAATGACATACCGGTGGGCACGTGTGAGAGTGTTGCACCCCCTAGAATCTTGATTGAACCCTCAATGGCAAATTGTTTTGCCACTGCGTTGACAAGGAGGGAACCTCTCGAGTTCTCATTTTCGTAAATATTTTATATGTCTTTTAGACTGATTATTTTAATACCTGTGCTCTCTTTTTCTCTCTTCTTTTTGGCTGTGTGGTGAGTCTGTGTCTTCTGGTTGTTGCCAATTAAGATGTATATTTTACTTTTCCACAAGTATAGACTTCTTCATATAAACCATTACAAAAGCAAAGCAATCTTAAAATGTTGGAAACTAGTGACTACAATAATATACTATATTTAAAAAAAACAAAATAATATAATTGCTCAATAATAACGCCAGTAATGCGGTTCTTGTTTTATAACAAAGTCAAGCAAGTCAGCAGAAGGAAATGTCTTAAGAAATAAAATGCACAAAACACCATACAAAGCAAGATTTATTGCAAACTCTAGTTCCTGTACTACAAACAAAAGTAGCCGTGCTCTTAACATCTTGTCTTACAGCTTGTAATGAACATAGGGCATTCTTAACAGATAGTTCTTAATGATAATTATACTTCATGGACCTGTAAAGACCTTATCCAGGAGCTCACATTTTTATTGAATAATATATACTTGAGATTTGGTACCTCTATAGGCATTCCAATGGGTACTAATAATTGTGCACCCCTTGTTGCTGATATGTTTTTATACTGTTATGAAGGAGACTTTATGTTATCTCTTTCTACCGAACATCAAGATGATATTATTACAGCTTTTAACAACACCTCGAGGTACCTTGATGATTTATTAAATATAGACGAAAACCATTTTCCATCACTGGTTAACAAGATTTATCCCAAAGAATTACAACTTAATAAAGCAAGCACTTCAGAAAAGCAAGCATACTTTCTTGATCTAAAACTGTCCATTGAAAATGATTACGTCACTACTAAAATATATGATAAAAGAGATGATTTTAATTTTAATATAGTAAATTTTTAGACGGCGATGTTCCTCGTGCGACATCTTACGGGGTTTATATCTCACAGCTTGTTCGCTTTTCAAGAGCTTGTAATGATTTGAATGATTTTAATGAACGTAATCTTTGCATTACAGAAAAACTTTTAAAACAGGGTTATTGGTATCACAAATTAAGGAAAACCTTTTGCAAGTTAAATCGCCGATACCTAGATTTAATTCATAAATACAGGTGCAGTTTAAAATCACTATTGCAACAAGGTATTTCACAGCCAGTTTTTTTTATGGAGATTTCATTTACAAACTTAAGAAAAGATAAAAGGCAATGTTAATTTCTCCCGCTTATTCGTAAAAACCATCTGTAAATTTATAAGGAAAGGTTACCAACATGATATTTTACAGCGCTCTGCAGGCCTGGTGATTAACCCATCTACGGTTGATCATTATGCTCACCTCTTTGGTTAAACGACGGTGGCAGGGGTTTAGAGTTTACGAAGGTTTATGGGGAAATCTTTTATTAAAAGAACATAGAAGAACGATTTGTTTCTTTTATCCCTGTCATCGTGTTTTTGCTGATTTTACTCCAGGAGCTCTTTTCTCGAAAAGATCATTGAGTACCCGCTCTTTGGCTTTGCAATGCTATTAGCTTCTTATGTTTTATATGTTTGTGTGCTTTTGAATGCAACATTATTGAGCCATTGGGTGGGTTGGAGTTATTTCACCAAGACAACTTGCAATGCGGTAAACCCTAACGTTCTCGTTTTCGTTAATTGTTTGTGGCGTCTTATTTGAATTGACATACTTATAACAAACATGCTCTCTCTCTAAAAAAAAGATGCGCGAACTTGAAATATACTTCTTGCAGCAAAATAGAGATTCAATCAAAATATCACGAATGTTATTTGGATAAAAAATCTAAAACTTAAAATTGAACGGAAAGAAATTTTTATAGAACTTAAAAATTGTCCTTATTATGAATGCATACATATGTTTCTATATTTTATATGATAAAGACATGATTGCATTGCAGAGCTTGTAACACATTATTAAATATATTATACAGAGACAGTTTTTTATGGTACACGACTTTTCTCTGTATTTAATGAAAAAAAGCGCTTCCCGAAAACAATCGGATGACAAATACAGGTTCTGCGAGTATGATTTTGTAATGAATGCGTATACTCCTGTGTGTAATAAAGTGCAACCCGATATTATAATGAACTATTCATATGGCACGGGCGTTTTCTCATAAATAAGGGAATATCTTGTTGTTGACTACTAAAACATAAACTGTGTGTTTACTGGTTCAGTTTTCAAGGGCTTTTATTTTAAGATTTATAAATGAAAATCTTTTAACGAATATTGTGTTACTTCGTTGTTTTGCCTCAAGAACGAAACGTTGAGAAGATCGGTCAATTATATCTGCCAAGCCAAGAGTAACACAGAAAGATAAAAACAGCCATGACCCAAATGGAACCGAATATATTTTTTTCCTTTTCACTTGTGTATATTTATAATAATAAACAAAAATGTATTTACTTTGTATCCTTCTCCCTGTACATATTATCAGTACTGTTGTCAGTAAATGCTCTGATTCCGCTATCATTCATCATTAATAATTACGTTCATTGGGGTTATATGGTCAACCTTTTTTGTTGTTTTTGGATGCAGGGGAGGGGTTTTCCCGGTTAGGTCAATGGGTAGCCTAATTGTCATTGCACGGCTACGCGCTATCGCCGTATGGGTGTGCTCCCCATTAGGGACAATATCATTTGAAGTTCTCAGTAGCGATATGTGTGCTGTGTGGCGACCGTAAAATGTATTCCCGAACATAACGTAAGTACAATTATCAGACAATGATCGATATACCTTTTGGTGGGATGTTGTCCCGGTTAGCTCAATAGGTAGCATAATTGGCATTGAACGGCTAGGCGCTTGCGCCGTACTGTTATCAGTAAATTATCGGTTCTCGGTATCAGGCTGTGATGATAACGTTTATCATTTTTGGGGACGGTTTGACAGGTTAGCTCAATTGTAATTTGCATCGCATAGCTAGGCGTTGTCTCGGCATGGGTTCGCTCTTCGCTCGTTAGGGGCAACACCATTTAAATGAGGGTACGCTTTGAATTGTGTTTGATTTATAATTATTCTCAGTTGTTTTGTTGTGCTAGTTTAGTTATCATTTGTATAAATTTCTTAGTGGTCTGATACACTGGACATTTGCTAAAGTTTAAACACCTAAAATATACGTTTGATTTGAATTACACGACCTTACTACGAAACAGGCGCCACCTATAACACGTCGGAAAAAATATTCTTTAACCAGCCAAACATGTTACGATATCAAACTACACATTTGACAACGAAGATTATCAATTTCAAATGTAATGGTGGAATATGAACAAAATGCTTTTGAACTTTTTGTAGGTGGTTATATACATACACATGTACCATACTAGATAATTCCATAGATCACTTTTCGTATGCAGTATCACGTCATAACAGAGTGTGTTTGATATTGGTCTTAATCGAGTAGAGTGGGTGTTAATTTGTTGCTTTATACCTTTTTTCGTAAGTACTTTGTAACACATATGTATCATAAGACTCTTCGAGAGAAATCATTTTCCTACTATATCAGTAGTATCAATACAATCAGCAAAAGAAACAACATGTAATTTTCTATTCGTCCAGAAAAGTTCAGAGGTTTTCGCAACAAACCTCAAAAATCACAAATGATCATACATTATTATGGACAGACTATTTACAGCAATTGAACATCAACATAAATTATTTTTATGATGACTAATGCACATATACATCGTTTTTCGATTTTTTCAGAAATGCTTTGTCACGGTGTGATTGCATTTTTTACAATATACAAAATAATACAATTATATACATGTAGGTTCTAATAGAGTCTGGAATGCATGATATTTTTTCAGCCACTTTCGCGCTAATTGTAGGAGCGGGAAATGATTAAACAACTTTGTTTCAAGCTAGATTGAAACTATCACAAATGGATTACTTTGTCAAATTCTGTTTTCTGGCTCTATCTGTCTAAATATCAAAGTTGGCTTTTAACCTAGTTTTTTCACCAGTGTCGTAAAAAATACAGGTTTAAAATTCTTATACGGTAGTCAAATCAAATTAACCATTCAGATTGATGTAGAAAACTAAATCGATTGATTGATTCAAGCTATATTCGGAAAAGCGAAACAAAAAATTCAAAAATTCGAGTTCAACAAGGCCATTAAAAATGAATCAGTTAAAAGTATATTCATATACTCCTCACAGTAGTTACTTCCCTATGCAGACGTTCGTCAACTTAGTACATGTAACAATAGTGAATATCTTATTTGACTGGTCTTGCTCGTTTACTTGCGAAGGTCCCGGGTTCGAAACTTAAATTTAGTGAATATTTTTTTATGATAAAAATTCTTGAAATCAAGCTAGTATATAAATGTCTATTTGATATGTATTTAACTTTTAAGCCACGAAAGCCATCACCAAATCAGGCTCAATAACTAAAATGTACGTGTAACCTGAAGATCTAGAAAAATGTTTTTATCTTTTTAAAGGTGTTTCATTATTTAACATTAAGGTTACCGATCAGACCTAACGGTATTACATTGTCAGTCAGATACATGTATGTCACTGTACATGAAGTATAGTTCATCGATTATCTACAAGGTGTAATTTTTAATATCAATATTAGTGATTGTTACAATTTAATTATCGAAATGTAACCGTATAATTTGTAATTCTTTTAAAGCTGTCCAGTAAATGAAGATAAAAAGAACAGTTAAAACTCTTCAAAACTTAAACAGAACCTTAACTTTAGGCAATTTTTACTTAGAATTCCAAATCACCTTGATGTTATTTGCACAGAATGTTTCGTTAAAGTTTGAAACATTATTGTACGACATATCGTGGTCCACGTAAGGATAAATGTCAAAATGTTTCTCCGGGTTTTTGCGCCAAAAAGTATTTTAGGTTTTACATTAAAGTCGTATGAATTCTTAAAGGTTCTTCAGTTTGAATGAAATTCACCGATAGTTATGCTAAAAACCACATTGACATTGATGGTCTACGATTCTTCGGCCGTATCGTTACTAGCGTCGGTTTGTTGTTGTTGTTGTTGTTGGTGTTGTTGTTTTTATTCCGGTGGCTTAAAATGATGTTTTTCGCCGAGGGGGTCTTCTGTAACACAAGTAACATGAATTCAACATTGTTTTCATGACGGCAACCTTAAGATCGCCATACAAACATGTGCATATTATTTGGCTTGTGGGTTTGCATATAATTAATTTGCATTAAATTAAGTCGCATCATAAATATCCTATTTTCCCTTTAGTCCATGAAATATGGCTATAATTTCATAAGAGGAAAATTTAGATCAAGATCATCTGACACATCTGTGCCGTCAGATCAGGATCTACAGTGTTCTCAGTTAGATTCTTAATGTATCAGACTAAAAGACAACCGGTAAGGATCCACATCAGATCAGCCTGATCTGGATCTACACTTATTTTACATACAGAAACCCATATATTAGGAGTGAGGGTAAATATAGCTGAAAATGGAATTTTTAAAAACAACGGAACACGGCAAATATGAAAACATTTCTGGCTCTGGTTAATTGGTGCTTATCGAACCCACATTAGGACAAGCGCATCTAAATTATACTAAAGTAAACATTGCAACATTATTTTATCCAAAACGACTGTTCGATGATTTTTCAGATTTAAACCAATTCATGATAAGCGTTAAAAAAACGATTCGGTTTGCTCTGAACGAGAAAATAATTTAAATTAATAGAACAGAACCTCGACTAAAGATCTGCAATATACATTCACTTTTCACATAGGATAGAAGGTTATTAAACTGAGAAGAACTAAATGAGCGAGTACAATAAACTGCATTTATGGTGTCCTTCAAACAAATGCGGCCGTATATTTTGCAACTACATTCCACTGCACCAATAGCGCAATAGTTTGCATTATTAATACAAACATGTTATGTTCCTATGAAAAATTGGAGGTAGACTGTTTGGATGTAAATATAACAGAGTGATGAAGGCGACGTAGTCTTGTGCGTCTTGTGTTGACTTACCCTTTCATAAATTACAGCTCTGCTGAGCATAAATCTATCATGTCTATCAGAATAAATCTGTCACCGATATTTATTATATCAGAGTTATTTTCACATGCTTCACTAGACAACGATTGTGGAGATTGGCGAATTTGTTATCTTGCTTTGGGATGCTGCTCTGCTGTATTAAGAAGCCATTATATAACATTGTTAGGGTGATTCTGTTAAAAACTTGACCGAAATAAAATATCAAATTCACAAAGTTTTATTTAAAATTGTCGCGCTATGTACATACTCTAAAAACCAACACACGCATGCTTGTGCATTAAGCATGTGTTTATTTTTTGTCTATTACACTCTCGGGTTCTCATTTTGGTGTATTTTTGTGGTGGCTTTTTTTTAATTTATCAAAATATTACCAGGGCTCTTTTTTTCTCCCTACACTTTGGCTGTGTAGGGAGGTTGTGTCTTATACCATAATTCATACTTCATATAAATACCATTAGAAGCTAATGAGATGCGCGAACTTAAGATATACTTCTTACAACAAAATAGAGATTCAATCATGTATAATTAACTGGAATAAGTATGATTTTTTAATGAATGTGTATACTCATGCGTGTAATTAAGTGCAACCCGATATCATAATGAACTATTCATATGGTACGGGAGTTTTCTTATAAATAAGGGAATATCTTGTTGTTGACTACTAAAACATAAACTGCGTGTTTACTGGTTCAGTAATATATTTTGCAGGTGTTCGTGTGATCGTGTTATAGACCCATGAATGATTTCAGCATAGTGCATGGTTAATCCCAACATTGGTACAACTCGTCATCTTAGTCATTCCGTATTGGACAATGTCGTTTTCCAATTCTTCATTTTGCAGCTTCCCGTGTTCTATATGACGTCATATACTACGTCACACTATGTTATCGTAATTTTCCAGCACATAACAAACTCCAAAATAGGAAATTTCTGTCGCAGTTTTAAAACCGTTACGATATTTTTACGCCACTCATAATTTTCTAGGCCATTAATAAATTTA
Organism: Corbicula japonica; assembly: GCA_038501625.1. Classification (NCBI taxonomy): domain Eukaryota; kingdom Metazoa; phylum Mollusca; class Bivalvia; order Venerida; family Cyrenidae; genus Corbicula; species Corbicula japonica. The sequence continues at coordinate 655,399 of JAZAYU010000227.1, forward strand.
ATATCGCATTACGATTTTTATTTCTACTATAATGTAAACCAAGTTGTTGACTGAAATGTTGTTGTATAGTTCATTTAAATTTGTTTTTAACGAAGGGTATATTATAAAAGGAACATTATAACATAATACAGTATGTAGGTTCGTAGGTAGGCAGGCAGGCAGAGACGAACAACATTGACAGGTGTGCTGTTGCTTGTCTTAGACAAATAACGTTTTAGGTAAGCCTAAGTAATATCACGAGAGATTCCACATACAACTGAGGCTAATTCACCCGAGTCTTAATATACCTAAAATGCTTTCAAAGCATGTTTTTGATAAGGAAGTGTTTTCAAGGGCTGTTATTTTAAGATATATAAATGAAAAGCTTTTAACGAATATTGTGTTTTGTCTCAAGAACTGAAAGTTAAGAAGATCGGTCAATTATATTTGCAGAAAGAAAAACAACCATGAACCAAATGGAACAGAATATAACATTTTTCTTGTGTATATTATGAAATCAAAGTATTTTCGGATCTACATTAAATTGTATTTAATCTTAAGAGTTCTTCAGTATGAATTAAACTCAACGATAGTTATGCTAAAATTTAAAAAAAAAACACTTATAGTCGACTATTCTTCGGCGGTATCGTAATAGTTCACTAGCGTTGGTCTGTTTTTTTAATTCTAGTAGCTTAATGAGATGATTTCGCCGAGGTGACTTCCAATACACAAGTTTTATCAATTCAACATTGTTTTCCTGACTTAAGGCAACCATAAGATTGTTTTTCGTCATACAAACATAAGTCGCGTAAAAATATCCTATCTAACCTTTACTCCATGAATATGGCTATAATTTTATTAGAGAGAAGTCTACAGTGTTCTCAGTTAGATGTATTTTCTAACTAAACGGCGACTGATACGGGTCCAGATAAGATCTGCGTGATCTGGATCTACTTGTTATACATACCGGAACACATATACTGTATACTGCTCATCTATGGGTTCGCGTTACTTAACAGTTATCACAATGAAGTAAAGACGAAAAGAAACTTACCTGTTAAATTTTGATTTATTTCTCCTATTCCAACCTTTTCCTGTTATTTAATTCTTAAAATGACCATGGAATATCCAAAAACAATAGAATGCATCCATATGATTGTCATTGGTGTCCGCCATGTTGTCCTGATAACGTCATCATTCGTTTCGCGGTATTATATAAGGTTATTTCTGCGGGCTCCGAATTCTGCAGTTTGTTAAAATGCATGGGTGTTTTTATTTCTGCGTACAATATTTCTGCGGCATTAAGTTCTTTCATAATCGGACTAAAATTCTGCTGTCTCGGTAGAAAGTGGAAATATAAACATCGTTGTCATTGCCGAAGATATAAATAAAGTAAAAACTAATACACGTATTAGGTTTGAGTTACCAGTCACCTGTAAATGGAAAATCTTTACGCAGTTTTACAAAAAAACAAATCAAACCACCATAGCAAACACGGTGTAGAATTTTATAAATGTTTCTTATTGCTTTCACGAACAACAGAATGTTTGGCTTAGGTGCAAACAATAATGATTTGTAACGATAGGAAAGGATGCCCCTATTCAATCATTATCCGACGTGTGAAATATTTTCCTGCGATTCACCTGTGTTTTAGTAATATAATGACATGGATTGAACAGCTTTATAATTTGATCAGAGTAAAACCAGATTAACTTCTCTTTAAGAGCACCTGTCAAATGCAACAGTATCCAAGCTCACTAAAATCAAAAATATCTTTATTCAAATATCTTGTAATAAAGCACGAACAAAATGTGGAACGCACACCGTGACCGATATAAAGTTCACTAAGGGATTTATATTCTGCGGATTTTAAATTAGCGATCATTTATTTAACCGCAGAAATAGCAGAAATAAAGTCACCGCAGAAATAACCACGTATACGGTATTTGATATATATGGAGTAAGCGTAAATAAAGCTGAAAATGGAATTTTTAAAAACAACGGAACACGTAACATATGAAAATATTTCTGGCTCTCGTTAATTGGTGCTTGTCGAACCCACATTAGGACGTTCGCATTTAAATTATACAAAAGTAAACAATGCAACATTTTTTTTAAATCCAAAACGACGGTTCGATTATATATTGTAGATTTAAACCAGTTCACAACTAGCGTCGTAGGTTCGTCTAAATAAAAGATTGGGTTTGTACTGAACGAGAAAATAATCAGACAATCTAATAGAACAGAACTTCGACTTAGGATCTGCAATAAAAATTCACTATTCACATAGAAGAGACTATTATTAAATTGCACAGAACGTTATAAAAGCTCTTCACACGACAACAATTAAGAATAATTTTAGATTTGTTTTCTTATTGTGTAAGGGAACACATTGGTATTGGATTTCATTGTATTGCAGCTTGTAAAAGACAATAACCGTACACAGTAAGTTCATTTAGTTTACTTATCAGAGTGAAATGTGATTTCATATATTTAACAGCATCATATATCTTGAAAACTTAAAGGAATATTGATATTTTTATTGATAGAAACACGCACGTTGTAAATTAACCCCATTGAAAATTATTAACTGAGTAATTTTCTCAAAATAATTTCGATACAAAAAGGGCAATTTCGTTCATTAAAATGTTAACACTAAATATTAATCGGATGCGACAGGAAATGCGGATTATATTGTCCCGCGTCGTCGTAGATGGTGGCCGTTAAAATGTCAGGAATCTCAACGTGAAACATAATGTTGCTTATAACTTTAAATGTTCTTGGAATCTATAATCTGCATGGACAAAGCTACCTTTACCTTTTGGGGGCTGTCCTAATTCGGTAGCGTTTTCGGCATTTTATGGCTAGGCGCTGTCGCCGTGACGGTGCGTATTCGTTCCCTGGTAGAGGCTTTGTCACAACACAATGATAACTCCCGATTATTTTTGGTGTAATGCCCCTTTCAAGTTGTTTTTGCCTGTAACTTAATGTTGCTTATATCTTTGAAAGAACTTGTCCTATTGTTACACAACTTGGAATATATCATTTGCATCGCAATAATCAAGCTAATTTCTGAAGTTAAGAATGCCAATACTTATAATACTTTGCGTGGGGAGGCCGGGTTTTCTGAGTGTGGCGATTCCTTATTTATATTTCACATTTTTACCTGAATCTTATTTTACCTGATTACTCTGAAAGTACTTTGAAAGTACTTGTTCTTTTTTCATTATACTAAAAACATATCATCTTAATGTAGCTGCATATCATATTATGACAATAAAATGATATTTAATATAATTTACCATTGACTATGTGTGGAGCTATGTCCCATTCAAATAACGTCAAACCGTAACTTACTGTTGCATTAAACTTCAAAAATTCTTCAACCAGTGGCACAATATTTGTAAAATGTCATCTGAAAGACTGGATGACAACCGAGAATAGATTGGTGACACTGTAGAGACAGATGACGCCAGGAACAGACTGGAACCGGGGCACTAGGGGTAACATCCCGAAATGCAGTTCTTGTGAGAGGACACCGACAAACAAGCTACAGACTCCAACAATGAAAGACACCCTCAGAGTCTACCGAGAATAAGGGAGGATGATAGACTCACATGGATGGACCTAATGGAATCGACACGGACTGCCCAATCGACGATGAATGCAGCACCAGGAACAGTTACTTGCTCATGCGGCAAGGTCTGCAAGAACCAACACGGTCTACGAATTCACCAAGGAAAGTCTGGTTGCCAGCGTGCGAGGTCACGTGGACAGCGCTTAGCCGGTTTGGCTAGTGAGACGCAGGGGTACCCCAGTCTGGACTCAAACCGCAGTATTGAGGAACTCTCCGTTCACGAGACAACGCAGGATGTCTTCCACGACCCAGAGGCGGAGGAAGAAGACCCCCTTCTGGATCTACTTAAGTCTCCAGGAGACAGCAGTCAGGCAGCTGAGCGAGAAACTGTTTTGGATAGACCACGCCAAGACTCAACCATAAGTCAAAGGAAGCCAAGGATCAAGTGGCCCAAAGCACAAGACAGGAAATCATGGCAACTGTTAGATGAGGAACTAGACATCATCATCGAAGCAGCCGTGCAAGTACCAGTGAACCGGAAACTACAAACCCTTACCACCATTGTCTACTCTGTGGCAAAGGAACGGTTTGGAGTAGAGGAAGCCAAGGTACGCAGGAAGCCACTGAAGCCCAACAGACGGCAATCCCGCATAGAAAATATTAGACGCGAACTTAGACAGCTGAAGCAAAGGTACAGACAGAGCTCACCGACTGAGCGCCCCGGACTCTCTGAGTTGAAAGACACAGTACGCACACAGCTGAAATCTTTGCGGAAAGCTGAAAACATAAGGAAGAAGGCCCGGGAAAAAACCAAGAAGAGACTGTCATTCACAGCCAACCCATACAAGTTTGCAAGAAACCTACTGGACAAAGAAAGGTCAGGCACACTCGAAACCCCAGTGGATGAGGTAGAAAGATACCTCCACGAGACGCATTCTGATCCCAGTAGAGAAAACATCTTAGGGGACTGTGAACGCATAGAACCAGCAGCACTACCAGAGACAGAGCTGCTGACCTCAGAGCCAACCTTTGGGGAAGTAAAGGAAGTCATCAAGAAAGCGAGATTTGGTTCAGCTCCCGGACCCAATGCCATCCCGTACAAAGTGTACAAGATGTGCCCACTCCTGCAGAAGCGGCTATGGAGGCTCCTTAAGGTAGTCTGGAGGAAAGGTGAAGTGCCAGAAGCCTGGAAGGAAGCAGAGGGAATATTCACACCCAAGGAAAGGAACTCCAAGAATGTCAATCAGTTCCGAACCATCTCGTTATTAAACGTAGAAGGGAAGATATTCTTCGCCATCCTTGCCAGAAGACTGACATCATTCCTCACGGCTAACAAGTACATCGACACCTCTGTCCAGAAGGGAGGAGTACCCGGGTTCTCCGGCTGTGTAGAGCACACCAGCGCCATCACCCAGCTCATACGTGAGGCAAAGACAGGGAAGAAGGACCTAACAGTAGTATGGCTTGACCTCGCCAACGCCTACGGTTCAATCCCCCACCAGCTGATCTACACAGCCCTCCAACATTACCACGTCCCCAGCCATGTACAGAAAATCATCACCAGCTACCTAGATGGAATCAAACTGCGATTCTCTGTTGGTGACCAGCAAACGGAATGGCAGAAATTGGAGTAAGGAATCGTCACCGGATGCACAGTCTCTGTGGTACTCTTCATCATGGGAATGAATCTGTTGATCAACGCTGCCCTCAGGGAGACCCGTGGACCAAAGACAGAATCAGGGATACACCTACCATCAAGCCGAGGGTTCATGGACGACCTTACCCTCACAACAACTACCCACGTGCAGGCAAGATGGATGTTGACAGCCCTGTCAGATGTAGCATCATTGTCCAGAATGAAGTTCAAGGCCGCAAAGTCCAGATCCCTGATCATCAAGAAAGGCAAGACAACAGACTGATTTACCCTCCGAGTACAGAACGAGGAGATCCCTTCAATAATGAAGAGTCCAATCAAGTGCCTTGGGAAATGGTTTGATGCAAGTCTGCAGGACAGAGACAATGTCAAAAAGCTTGTGACCCAGGTAGAAGACGGACTGAAGAAGATAGACCGTAGCAACCTCCCTGGAAAGTACAAAGCCTGGCTATACCAGCATGCCCTACTACCAAGGCTAGTCTGGCCAATGATGCTTCACGAGGTACACAGCTCAACTATAGAATCATTAGAGAGGATCACCAGCCGCCACCTGAGAAAATGGCTAGGCGTCCCTCTAGTTTCTCCAGCGTAGGCCTCTATGGAAAGAGCAACCAGCTTCAACTCCCACTATCCTCGCTGGTTGAGGAGTTCAATACAGCCAAGACAAGACTGGTCCTCACCCTAAGAGATTCCCCTGATGAGCAGATCCGAGAAGCAGGGATCGTTACCCGTACAGGCAGAAATTGTTCAGCTACAGAGACTGTCAGCCAAGCAGAGAGTGCACTCAAGCACAAGGACATTATAGGAATGGCTGCTGTCGGACGACAAGGGATTGGTGCAACTAAGACACTTCTGTGGAGCCAGGCAACCCAGAATGAGAGGCGCGCCATGATACAGTCAGAAGTCAGGAGAACAGAAGAAAACAGAAGGCAGGCTAAAGCAGTAGAGATGGGGGCACAAGGAGCATGGACAACATGGAATACCATAGACAGAAAGCTGACCTGGGAAGACATCTGGAAGTACGAACCACTGAGGCTGTCCTTCCTCCTCAGATCAGTCTATGACCTCCTTCCATTCCCAGCTAACCTCTGCCGATGGGGACTGTCGACAGACCCAACATGCACTTTAGAACATGTCCTGTCTTCCTGTTCTACAGCGCTGACACAAGGAAGATTCAGGTGGCGTCATGACAACGTCCTCAGAGAGGTGGCTGACTGGCTGGAAATTGAAAAAAAGAAGGATCGAAGAAGTAACCCGCAGCAACGTCACATCAACTTCGTGAAGCCGGGTGAAGCTGCCAAACCACAGCCAACCAAAAAGACATCAATCCTGGATGGTACTACAGGTTGGAACAAGGAGGTGGACATAGGAAAGAAGCTTGTGTTCCCAGGTATTGCCCAGACCAACCTCAGACCAGACATCTTACTGTGGTCGGAAACAGGGAAGAAGCTCATCATGATCGAGCTAACAGTACCCTGGGAAACACGATGTGAAGAAGCCTTCGAGAGGAAGAAAGCCAAGTATACAGAGCTTCCCACCGAGTGCAGAGAAAGAGGCTACGGCACATGGCTGTTTCCAATTGAAGTAGGCGCCAGGGGATTTTGTTCTCAATCTGTGTGCCGACTGATGGCAGCAATCGGGACGACTGGCAGAGACAGGCGCAAGACAATCCAAAGACTGAGCCAAGCTGATGAGCGTGCGTCTAGCTGGCTGTGGCTACGACGAGAGGAGAAGAGCTGGAAGCTATCGACCTCCACACCGTAAGACGGTGGGGCCACTCGCTAGCAGATATACATGGATAAGGCCCGAAATATCAATGACGGCGAGCACCATGCTGATGATGGAGGTCGAGGAGCAAACCACTGACCACAACAAAGCGACAGTTCCTGGGTCTCTGGCCGGCGGTACTCGTGGGTCTGCTCAACAGGCCTGGGGAAACTGGTTGGAGACGGATCCTCAACAGATGCAGAGAAGCAGGAATGATGGTCAGCAGGCTGTTTCCATACATACGAATGAAAACAAAACGTTTTGGAGAATGAGAATATTTCATTTTGATCGACTAATTTCGGAGTTTGGCCCCAAAGGAACATCGTAGAGTAGTGTATAGGCTCTGGTGAAATTTAATATTTACATAAAGGAACAGTTCTGCTATCAATAAGAATTTACTCTTACGTTAATAAGACTGAATATCCCCCGGGATTATGTCCAGATATGTAGGTGCCGTTGTTTTATTAACAGAACAATTACTGACATGTCATCGGTGACTTATTTTCCAGACAAATTCCAAGGAAGTGTCTTACAGTTATAACAACACTGTGAAATTGTATGCAGTGCATGGTCCTATAACGATTTATATTACCGAATCAACCTCATCTATAGTTCATGTATTGATTGGAAAATGTGAGCAGAAAACAACAGTAACTTTCCATTCTGACATTAACTGTAATTTAAAAAGACGAGGAGCTTGAGTGCTTCATAAATCTTAATAAAGGAAACACGAGCAAACTTTAATCAAGCTAACAAGATATTCTAGTAGTTGTTTTTTATGTATTTTGATTTTTTTTTTTCGTTTTCTTCTGTATTTGTTGAAATGTTGCTGGTAACATGACCGTGTGTTGTTTTTTTTATTCGCTCTTGAATGTAATGTGTATGGAAACAGAAAAAAATTGAAAGAGTTCGAACACGAATGTTTACTGAACTGAATAAAAAGCATTAAAAATAGCATGCGGGATCTTCCGTTTCGTTAATAAACCCAGCTAATACAATGATCTAGAAGAAGCTGTTTACAAATATGTTTATTGTTGAATATTTCAGTTTAGGTTATATCGTTTTGAAAAAAAAATGATTTCAAAAATAAAACGTTAGATAATGTTCATTCCTTAACTAAAAACCCGTTTGAAAAATGAAATATTTCATCAACCGTATCCGTTTTTTTGTATCTGTTGACATTAATCAGTATGTTTCTCCTTCTGTACTTGTCGTAAACTTCTAAATTTGACAGTCAAACTATCTGTTTGAGAGTCTTCTGTGAACATATATCAGATATGATCATTATTAAGAGGGAAGAGATTGGCATCTCTGACAAATTAACAACTTCTTACGCTTTATCGAATGTTTAGATTCCTCCAAACAGCACGACTCAATTAAAGAATACAATTTATATTATTGAATAATACTTTCTGATTTAAGCCTAGACAACTGAACCATAATCACACAAAACTCTTTGAGTTTTATTCTGTAAATCGGCAGCTGAATTATTGCTGATTTATTCCAAGTGTCATTGAGTTTCGCCACTGGTCATCATCAACACTATGACCACATTAATACACACAACTGGTGCACGTGTAAGGAATGTTGTAGAATGCAGAAAATAAAGCAAGCAGTACAACTTTTTGTAAAACATCAATTAAAATTTACTCCACAGCAGATTCCTGATAAAGCCGTTAATCTTAATGAACGGATAATAGCACGCGAGCAAATTTAAATTACAGTATTTCGAAACTCAAATAGTTCCAAAGCAGTAACCCCTAGGGTTCTTATTTTCGTTAAGTATTTGTGGTGTCTATTTTGACAAATTGACAATTTGATTACCCATGCTCCTCTTTATTTACTGTGGTATCATTATATTTTGCGGTGGTTTAACTTTCGCGTATTTTGCTATAGGGTAAGTGCGCGAAATCAAACCCTAACGAAATCAAACCATTGAATAGTTAGACTAAGTCTAATTAGAATAATACAAAAGCGCGAATCTAAGCACTCGCGAGAATGTCACTTATGTCATTTGCGCGAAATTTGATCTCCGTGAAATTAAATGATACAACAGTATTGACTTCGTGTGGAGGCTGTGTCTTCTGGATGTAGCCATTTCTGGTATGCATGTTTTACCTTTTTTTCTTTAACTCTTACTTTTTGTTATTGTTTTTGTTCTTTTCTACTTCAACTTTACTTGCGTTTGGTTTAGTATTCAATCTGCAGGATGAACAGATGAAATACACATGCAATAGAATTAGAAATTTCATGTTTGACTATCTTGACAACAGAATGCTACACAGCTGTTTAGGTCAAATATCCAGTTTAAACTGTAAGAGAGTTTTAAATAATTTGAAAAAAATACCAGATTTGCGTGGATCTAAAGTCATTTTATTGAACAACAGCTGTATATTTGAAGCATTTGCATCATTCCAGCACAAAAACCATGACGACGATGTATAGAAACATAATCATAATCTTCTGATTGTAGACTTAACTTTTAAAGAGGCTGTAGTGAGCAAACAGCACTGCTCGATATCCTTAAAAAAACACGGAGAACAAATATTAGCGTGGATAAATTGAATAAACACAGGAACACTTGGATGCTTCAATCATGTGTTTTTCATTTACAAAATTTTATACAAACGAGCACGACATAATTGCGTAGAAATTAACTATTGACGTTTTGTTAACATGTGTAAAATCTCTTGCAAAAACAACAACAAAAGCGTCTTAGTAAGACTTGATATGAAAACAGCAGAGAGTGCTTTTTTTAAATTAATCCTTGGAGGTACATCATGAATAAAGGAATCAGATTTTTGTTTCATTTTTAATTATTTACTTGAATTTTTTTCAAGATAATGAATGTTTAACATAATACAAGTAAATTGAATTATGATTATATAGCTAGATTTTTCGACGAAATAATACACATTTTACATACATTTTAATAACTTGAATATGAAAGATACTAACTTGAATTTTAATATAATTCACTACCTTGAATTTGCAGGAAAGCTGATAACATAAATATTCAACTAATTAACTTTAATTTTCAAGATACTAACTTTTCTTTTCCAGATACATGTAATTACTTGATTATTCAACCCAATATTGAATGTTCTAAATAGTAACTTGAATTTTCAATATAATTCACTACCTTGAATTTGCAGGAAAGCTGATAACATAAATATTCAACTAATTAACTTTAATTTTCAAGATACTAACTTTTCTTTTCCAGATACATGTAATTACTTGATTATTCAACCCAATATTGAATGTTCTAAATAGTAACTTGAATTTTCAACTTCAAAATTTTAAACTTCAACTAAACTTATTGATTTCTTTTCAGAGAATTACGGCTCAATGGTAATCAAGGATAATTGATCACCTTTGATTAAAATCATCATTAGCTATCGTATAAACTGAAAAATTTTGTTTCTGATGTGATAATTGTGAAATCACGTTCTTAATGTAACTAAATTTTGAACAGTTATTTAAAGTCAGGTAATAAAAACTTTAAGATATATAGATAAAACAGGTAGGTTCAAAGGCAAAACTTTCGTGAAAAGATTAATACACTACATGAAGAAGGCTACGTGTATCATAAATATACTACTCACAGTTTGCTAAGCACCAATATTAATTTGGTACCTACTTTCTGGTGTATGCCATTAATTAGTTTTTTGTATTTCTTTTTGTTCACCTTATTAATGACTGAGTAAATTAAATACTGTGAAAATACAGGGCTACCTCCTTTGCAGGACTCTCGTTCTTGGCTATAAAAAAAGTAAAATATGCATATCAGGAATCGACACACTCACAAAACACAGCCTCCCCACACAGCGAATAAAAGACGAGAGGTAAAGAGAGCATGTTGTTATGTCAATTTAAATAAAACGCCATATAACAATTAACGACATAGAGAACCCTTGGGGTTACTGCCTTGGAACGGTCAGTGGCAAAACAACTTGCCACTGGGTGTTTAAACCAGTCTCTATGGTGCACCAACCCCACACTTGTCCCAACAGGTTCTCATATCGACAAACAAGTACAAGTTGTCTTGGTGAAATAACTCCAACTCAACCATCTGCTTAACAATGTTGCATGCAAAAGCACACAAACATATAAAACATAAGAAGCTAATAGTATTGCAAAGCCAATTGGCGAGTACTCGATTATCCTACCGAGACCATAGTACCTGGAGTCAAATAAGCAAGAAAACGATGACAGGGATAAAATAAATAAATCGAGTTTCCCGGTTCTTTAAAGAAAAAGATTTCCCTAGAAACCTTCGTAAACTCTTAAACCCCTGCCACCGTCGTGCAACACAAGAGGTAAGCATAATGATCTAATACATGGGTTAATCACCAGGCCTGCAGAGCGCTGTAGAATATCATGTTGGTAACTTTTTTTGAATTTACAGATGGTTTTTACGAATAACTGGGGGAAATTAATATTGCCTTAACTTTTTTTCTTAAGTTTATAAATTAAATCTCCATAAAAAAACTGGCTGTGAAATACCTTGTTGCAATAGTGATTTTAAACTACACCTGTCTTTTTGAATTTAATCTGGGTATCGCGATAAAACTTGCAAAACGTTTTCCTTAATTTATGATACCGATAACCTTGTTTTAAAAGTTTTTTCTGTAAAGCTCTGTGCATCACTAAAAGACTTCTAATGTTATTGCATACAATTGGGTTTTGCAATGCTGTTTGGTTAATTTGGTGCTTAGCAAACTTTGAAACGTATATATTTTCGTACAACTCAATGACATTAACAATTAATGGCCTACTTTAGAGCCAAAGCCACTTGAAAAAAAGAAATATGCTTACAACCAGAAACACAGCATAGAGAATCTATTGCAAATTATATTTCACAATCAATAAACTATATAGAGAACAAGTGTGGGTTTAAACCAGGTTCTAGGGTGCACCAACCTCACAATTGCCTAAATAGTGCTCATATGAACACACAAGAAAGTTATTTAGTTGTTTAAATAAAAAGTGCACATGTATTTCACATTTAATTTGAACTCAATGTAAATTTCAGAGCAATAATTACAAATATTTTGACAATTACTTTATGTATGTCCACGCTGAATATACCAATTCGGAAGGCGTTGATAAATATAAGAGTTCCTAACTTATCTCATGTGTCAGAGTTTTATGTCTAAATGCTAGTAATGATTGTATTACTAACAGAAGTAATAACACAAGTAATCAAATACCAGTTAGTCGCGAGATGAAATCAATACAAGCAATTATAATGTTTGTATCAAGTCATGCACTCTGATATAACTAACCATCCTTTCCATGAAATCGATATCAAATCAGTCCACTCGTATTTAATTGATCAACTAATTATTGAATACATTAATAACAGTATACCCTATGGCTTTAATGTTAGTATCATTATTTATGTCTTTAATGCGGCTATCAGCGATCCTTAGCAAATTGTTAATGATCGTATTTCCGGATTAATCGGATGTAAAAATGTGTTGTTATATTCGTTTTCTTTTTAATATAAACAAACTGTTCATTTGAGCATATAAGTAGTGATAAGCGGTATTAATTTTCGGATTTTCCGACCGGACTTATGTTATCATTGCGATAATTACCTTCCGCCACATCATGGATTTATTTCTAAAAGTAATGAGTTGTATTTACCGAAAAGAAATCGACATCTGTTGAGGTAATAAACACAGGTATGTCTGCCCGTCTAAACATTTGTCGTTATTCTAAATCTGGTATATATTGTTTTTTGCATAACCAAGTTTTCTTTCCATCAGTCTTTCTTAATTTGATTAATTTTGATATTTCTTTAGTTAATATATTAATAAATTATCCGGGCTGTACGGATGATTTTTGTCGTTTAAAGAAAACAAACCAGATTTACTTCATATAGGATTTTAGTGACAGCAATAGATATTTTACGCAATTACGTATAAAATTACAAATTGCATAATAGTTTTCGCTAATACACTTTTTTAAAGTTTTAAGCCGTTGAATATGTGTTCGAGAATATCGTCAAAAGCTACTTTTTATGGAATGCAAAATTTAATTGAACATTTTACTTAGGGCTTTTTGTCCTGCTAAATAAATATTGTACAGATATTTATTTGGCTGCATACTCTCAAAAGAAAAACAAAAACGTGCTGCGAATTCGTTAAATATTGAAGTTATATCATGCATGTATTACTGACGACATCAACAGTTAAGTAGTTTGTGTACCATCAGTTTAGTACAAGTTGTACCTTTCAAAGTTGAATGATTTTAAAAGTAAAACTGAAAACAATTTTTTATTTCAGTGTCTAATACATTATGGGATTTCTTAAATTTTACAATTTATTACAAAAGTGAAACTTAATTCACGACTGTTTTTGTCCCATTATCAACGATTATAAAATTCGAATAAATAACAACGTGTTTTCTGGAACGAAGCTTTACGAATCCGCAAATGATTATTATTTTTGCTACGATCAACATTATTATCAGAGCAAACCTAGTTGTCCTGCTGTTGAAATGACATTTAATTGACAGTTTAAACAAGAAATTCACTATGTATTCCCTTTAAAAGCACCACTGGGTTGTTAACATAACAGTTGTTCATATGAGATTCCTGGGCATTAAATATTTTATTTCCATATCTCCGCCAACAATCAGCATACTGAGAATTGCAGATTAAATATAATCTGCAAATGGAAGTTTACTGAGCTGTTAGCAGGTACTCCCTAGACAGTCGCCAATTGTGATAAAAGCAAAATAATGTTTGTTTGCCGACATTGTGACTGACGGGTGTTTCCGGATCCTTAATAAACGTAAAACAGTCACAACACATAAACGAAGGGAATGTTTGAACATATTGTAGCAATACTGACTGAGACACTGTTTCATGCTTTAGAAACCGGAATTATTATTTGCAAAAACGATTAAGATCACAATTATATAAATATAAATATTTCTCGGAAGTTCGTTGTTTGGACTCCCACAGGAGGTCTGTTTTGAATGTAAGAAATTGATACATATTTCATTTCTTTTGACTTTTGAATGACATTTAACATAATGCTCTTATGGTGATACATCAAGGTTCGAGAAACTTCGAAATCAGACAAACAAATTAACTTTTATTAAATTGGAATTTCACACATCCAACACACATAAGCTCTAACATGACAAATAATACCATCTTAAATTCAAGGAAATGTCCTTGCAGTGTAAGTATATTATATATTATAATAGATTTTTTTCACTCGACAGCAAGAAAAGTGTGACACTAAGGAAAAAGACTATACCTATTTTAGCCAGTTTATTAAAAAAATATACTGGGATTCATAATATTCGACTAGCTATTCCATATACCAGTTATAAAGAACGATTTATTCTAAAATCATTATAGATATACAAAGTTTAGATTTCTTTACGAGCTTTTTTTTTTCGGAATAGCACAATTCAACACTTTTTATTTGCTCACGAATCGGTCTTCATAGTTATCAGGTCGATCGTTTAAATTCTTGCCTTCATTTTATTTTCTGTGTTGTTATATATAGTGCGCGTTCGCGTGTACACGTATTTTTTCGAAATGTCTGTTCATATGTTGAAAATTTACCGTCAACCCTTAGAACTTAAACAGGTTGACCTATATACTCGTACTTATATCATTACATACATTTTTTTCAATTGATTGTGCCGCATTAAAATCTTACACATATCACGGTTGAGTTTATTGATTATTTTTTTTATTTCTAATTCACTATTATATTTTGTTTTGTGTGATGCAAAATCTATTGATCTCTTTTGTTGAGTTTTCTTAAGCTAACTTGTTTTCAGTTTACGTGTTGATCTCGTTCGCTTACAAGATGTTAAAAGATAAATAGCCAAAACAGCCGCTCCAGATTTGTAATTCCACAGAAAAAATGTTTTCGGTTCAAAATTGTCTAATTATGACTTATTCTGTTTATCAAATATTGAATACAAAAACATAAAAATAGATGCTTAATAATGACAGTTTGTTGGTCATGCTGCAATACTGAGATCAAATAACAGATTTTTCGAAACCCGCTGCAAGTGATATGTTTCTAATTGAGTTTTGACATAAGTTGCATTAATTTTGCTCCATATTCTGAGACAAAACAGTAATCGCGATCTTTCAGAGGTTGTAAGGAAATACGTTAAAAGCATTTGTTGCATTACAAAATCCATTTGCATTAAATACGAATTTAATTTTCCGTCTGGAATAATTCGAAACAGTAAAACTGCACGACCAACAGATCATCACATTTGAACCGTGGCATTAAATAAAATGCAATAAAACTCAACGCTAAAGGCAGCCTGAATAAATATTAAATAAATCTCTCGCAAGAAACATCGAAAAGCATAGATGTGAAATGTAAAGTTGAATGCATCATAAAGCATAGAAGTCAAATGTTAAGTTGAATGCGAGTTAAGCGTCTAAGTGACTTTGATTTTAACTGCGTTAACACAACATATTACTGGGTTTCAAACTATTGTTTACACGTACACAAATGTACTGAGCTAAAACAAGAAGTGTAATTAAACCTCACTCTAAGTCGGCTTTTGGGGTAGTTTTAAGTTTAAAGGGAAATGTTCAGCCTTCTCAATTTATACTGTGTAATTATACATGCTTTTCATATGCAACTGTATTTACAAACGTATACTGTCTTTATAAATTGAGAAGGCTGTACCTTTCCCTTTAAAGCCTGTCTCACACAGAACACGGGTAGGCACACGGTTCCAATACGGTATACTCGGTTATACACGGGTTGACTGGTACGAGTATTAAGCTCCAACCGTGCCTGGGGATGAGTTAGTACGATTTAAACTCGAATGTAGCACGAGTATGTACGAACAAAGCACGGATATACTCGGTCATGCAAGGTTTGTATCGGGTTGAACACGATTTGCAAACGATTTTCATAGGATTGTTGCACGGTTCCAAGTACGGTCTGGTACGGTCTGTTACGGCCTAGTACGATTGAACACGACTATTACTCGGTTAATTGGACATTTACAGGGTTTAAATACGGTCCCACCGACTTTTGTTCGAGCTATCCTTAAATTATCACACATTCGTGTATGTTTTGATATAAATTGACTCGTTTTGATGGCTTGGCTTCATAAATTTACGAACTTTCCACAGAGGACTTATAATAATGGCAGATGACAGAAAAAGGGAATTAGAAACCATGATAAGACTGATAGACATTGAGATTATTTTGGCTCATCAGGGTCGACAGGGTCAACAGGTTGAAGTGGCCCTTTTTGTATTCTCGCTGGGAGAATCTTTTATGGTGGGGATTCTTTTGGGGACCTCCTTCTTTTGAGGCATTATGTAGCAAGTACTCTGTTGTTTAAAGGTGGCAGCAGGTAGTTGTGTTTTCTGTTGTGTTCGAGTGTTGTATGATCATACACGAGCTTTGTACAGACGTAGAGACCGTGTACTTCGTACTTGACCATGTATAATTCGTACTTGAACAGTAATGGTGGTATGGCGATCGTATAAAACCGTATTGGTCGTATGGCGATCGTATAAAACCGTGTGTACACTCGTGTGAATCGTACGGTGATCGTGTGACATTCGAGTGTTAATCCGGGTGTTGGATGTAGGACTTGGGAACGGTTTCACACGATTCCATACGATTTTTTATACGATATAGACACGGTTGAGCTCACTCGTGGAGTGGACTTCATGTGCGGTTGTATATACGGTCTCGTACGGTCTCACACGGTCTTTCGCGGTCTTGTACGATCGCTAATACGATCATACACGGACATGACACCCGTGCCAGTTTTTTTTAAAGTTTTAAAAATCATACACGGCTTTCACGGATACACTCGAATGGCCCGAGTGTAACTCGGATAAGGCCACGGTTGGTTCGGTTGTATGTACGTTTTACACGGGTGGCCAACCGTATAAGCCGTGTGTTCTGTGTGAGACAGGCTTAAGGTATTGCGCGTTATGCCGTTGCTTTGCCATAGACAAAAAAGAAACTTTAAATATAAAAATCTCTCAAACGGCACAATGCAGTTCCATCACATTTTGCACAAACCATTATTATTAATTTATGTTTAATTTACATAAGTTAAGAAAAGTTAGAACAGTAAAGAAAAATTGTTAGACCCCAAAAAACTCTAAAATTCTATTTGCAATTTACCACAAAACGAAGCAGCACTAAAAATAAGTTTAAATGTCTTGTTGAGTGATAAGTTACTGACAACGATACCTAAGGTTCTATATTCTAACAAATTTATACAATGTGAGTTATTAGTAAAAGTGTGTTTGACCTTCAATTTCCTGGTCGCGTAAATGGATGACATAAAAATAAAAATGTTGGTTTCTCTCTCCACAATTGATAGTTCTTTTCAAGAACCTTAGATATTGTTGTCAGTATCATTTCACGCATGTTGACATTTGAATTGTTGTTTTGTGTTGCTTCCTTTTTGTGATAAATTACAAATAGAATTTTAAGGATTTGTTTGGTCTAATTACTTTTCTCTACTGCTCTAACTTTTCATAATGTATGCAAAAAATCATACACTTACAGGATTTTTTTGTGCAAAGTTTGATGGAAGTGCATTGCGCCGTTTGAAATATTTGAGCAATGACAAAGGGCAATACCTTAAATCAATGATGTTTTAAAATATTAGGATTTTAAAGTCATATGTCTAGCAGATTTTGAAGAAAACAACAGATTAGGGAAAACAAGAAAACCACAACAAACCTTGCAAGGTTTAGTTTCAATAACTTTTTTGTGAGGACAGCTAGGAAGCTCAAATAAAAAACCAAATCAAGCGTTAACATCGCAGATCCGAATGGGATATGTCATTAAAGGAAATATTTGAATATAGTGTGCTTACCGTGTGAAAATATTCCAACAGGTATCACACTTTCCCGTTTTTTTTTCTGCCATATTGGAAATCAGCCACCAAATTCCTCGCTTAAAGTACGTCAGCCACCATTTAGGCTGAACCCCCTGCTTCAAGATATACGTCAATAAGCCCCCCCCCCCCCGACAAAAAAGTACACCTGGACTACTTGACTAGCAATAAACTTCATACGCAGTCACCCAATATTCTTATTGGTGTCTTTGTCTATATATTTTTAAAAGAAAAACTTTGACTTTACTTTTTTCTGGATTCATTAGTCAATAAAACTATTAACAATGAAACATTAAATAATTGACTTGGGACCAGTTTTGAGTGAATTATTCTTAAATCTGCTTAAATACATTTCAGTCAGTTGACGGTCAATCAACCAGAAAACTCTTATTCTGTTTTAAAAGGAGTTCTCAATTTTATTAATCAACAACAGTTTAAGGGCTTGCCACACTCCTCCCAACCACATTCATCGTTAAAAAAAATTTATCAAAGTCTCAATAATGGCAAAATGCCGTTCAATGAAACTTTGCACAAATGCATGTTACTAATGTATCTTTATTTTGCATACAGAAAGACACGTTAGAAAAGTAAAGAAAAAAAGCTAGACCTAAAAATTCCTTAAAATTCTATTTACATAAATTCACAAAAACTAAGCGATACAAAACATAATTTTAAATCCCTACGTGAGTGTAATGATACTGACAAGAAAATGTTGTGTACTTTGTAAAAAAGTTCAACTACTAAAAGAGAAATCAGTGATTGTCATCCGTTTACGCGACCAGGAAGCGACCAGGAAATTGAAGGTCAAACACACTTTTACTAATATCTCGTAAAGTTTACATATGTAAGTCACGAGGACACAATAAATTGTTGTCAGTATCATATTACTTATGTGGGCATTTAAAATGATGTTTTGTGTTGTTTAGTTTTTTTAACGTTACTACGCACACTTCAAACGACGCCATTTTTGTTTTCACTCTGTTTTGATATAAGCGACAATTTATGACGTCACTTTCCCACGGTCGTAATAGTTAACCCACTGTTTTTGGGTCAGCCGCTTTCTATGTGGAGAATCCGTGATTCTAAGGTAATATTTCACTTATTTTTTTGTAATCGAATGCAATTTTAGTCCTTTTTCTTAATACTAAAAGCTTTGATCACTTACAGATATGAAATTGTGAAAATAGAGTATGAAACAAATTTGAAAGCTGCTCCGTCTGCTTGCTCGTAGTAAGTTGTAAATGTCACGTTACAAGTCATGTGACTTCCATTCATAAAATATCCGAAAATCACTCCCGTGTACTATGTACGCCTTATATTTTGGGCTCAGGTCTAATTAATTTATTTCTAATTGATCATTTTAAAAAATACTTCATCCATTTTTTTCTTTTCATTTGAGATAAAGATAAATTGTTTGTTTTCCCGTTAGGTGCCTGTGGTAACATACAGACAATATAGCCCAGCTGCTATGACCACTGCTTTGCAGAAAGTAAGAGAAACAGGGGCTCCAATAAGAAGAAACAGCTAAAGAGTTTAAACTCCCAGAATCATCCTTACTACCTCACATTAATTTGATTTAAACATGTTAAATAAAATTTTAAAATGCTTTTTTGTTGTTCCTTTTCATGAAGTAGTTGAAGGCAAACAAACCCCTTAATGGAAGTACAGTATACTTGGGGGTGATGATAAATACAAGTAGCCAATCAAATTGCGTAAAAATAGGGTACTGAAAACAAAGATGGCTGCCATCATATGCATGGATTAAAAGATCGATTTTTATAGCAAATAGTGTGTAACAAAACTGCAAAGTAAGCAGATTTGTAACTAAATGATTAAACAATAAAGCAAATTTAATTAGAGTAAAACATATAACATAATGTTGTGAAAATATCCAATAAAACCTTATAAAACCTTATGTGCGTCGAAACCGGGTACTCCAGGATAGAAATTGAGGGATTTTCTAGATCTCGCTATTTTTCTTTACTGTTCTAACGTGTCTTACCATATGCAAAATAAAGATACATTAATAACATGCATTTGTGCAAAATTTCACTGAACGGCATTTACCCATTATTGAGATTTTGATTATTTTCTTTTTTTCAATGAACGTGTTTGGGAGGAGTGTGGTAAGCCCTTAGTAAGTATCCCCTTTCAATGATTTAATAGATCAATAAAAGACTGTTCTAGTTTTCGGCCTACGGTGTAAGTAAATGTTCTTGATTTCATTTAAGAAAACAGCTTAAAAACATTGAATAACTGATTCCTAGGCAACACAGTTTTTGTATAAATCTCCTTTTTATATTGGGAAGAAACCAAATAGGAAAATATTTTAAACATATACAATTTATGACCAATGAACTTTGCATGTAGGCTATCAACAAGATTAGTATAAAAATCTCAAAGTAAATAATTTTATGCAAACAACAGATGTTGCAAAATAGATGAGGGTGGATACTTCGTAAGAAGAAAACAGAATCGACAACTGTTTTTGGTTGGTAAGATCAAAATGCACATTGAAAACAGGCGCAGCGACTTTCTCCTATAGTGATTATAGTTTCTTGACGTCAAGCTGCCTTTTCTCGAATGCTATCAATACAGTTCTGAAAAAAATGTTCATGATTTGTGCAGATGATTCAGAAAAAGGTGCTAAGTGTTAACTTTTAAAATGTTGCCAGGCCACAGGTAATGCGTCCGCATAGCAACTGCATTGTCGCAAGATGACGGTATAAACTGTTATTTTCCGAACTAATTTATACTCAATAAGTACTCGTTGAAGATAGAAGATTTGTTGTTGTAGATACATAAAACCGCTGTGTTTTCCGCATGTGGCTTTACCTGTTAGGCTCATTTCATCTTTATACAAACATTTAACAGTTAGACAGGAGATATTCTATTAAGATAAAAGTTTATTTAACTCGTGAGTATAAAGTGTTATATTGATCACTTGTAGCTGAGGTTATTTTTGGTATTTTTATTAATAACACCCGCCACAGCCGCCAAATGAAATATGTGAACGAGCTGTAAAATAAAGATTTTATTTAATTTCGAACATTTCAAAAGCGGGAGTTGTTAATGTTAGCCGCTGCGTGATCGCGGTTTGCAAACTCGGGTGTATCACATTCGGAAGCTGAAGATATTGAATTATAATAACAGACTTGTATAGCCATGGCACTTAGGGATTAACGTTTTGCGACTCTGTTATATCGTAAAGGAGTTTTGCTAGTACATGTGACTAAACCTTACGTTTCAATTCTTTCCAGTTTTGAAGTGGAATTCCGTGTGAATTGGTTCGATAATCATCTTTGATTACGGTACAATTAATAAGTCGATTACAAAACTCCTGTATGTGATTACCCCGGCCTGTTAAAGTCTGTTGTTATGTATTTAACCCCTAAATAAAGCTACATAGATTTTGAATATAAACTCAATAATTTATCAAAATCTGTATATTTATAGCAAATGTCAATGACAAGTTTGCATGTATCTAGACGAAATAAATGTACTCACTCACACAAAGTTCTAATTGGTCATCAATCGTATACATTTACAATGTATGCTAGTTTCGTTTCTTCCAGTGATGTTATCACTTACGTTATCAATCAGTGCTGTTATCACTTACGTCCTTTGAAGGTCGTCGAGCACGATATTTATGTACTATGTTAATTTTATTACTAAATTTTATTTTTGTTTTTAATATTATGGCCAGTTTAAAGATGGGTGGTTTCAATATCCCAGCCAATTAAAATTTGGATATTGTAGGCGGCGTGGGCAGTAATAGGCATTTCCAATACTGCCCATGAACAGGCTCAATCAAACCGAGCCTGCAATATTTTCATATTTGTCGTGTTCGAGGGTATTCAAAGTTCCCTTTTCATCTTTTTCAATATCATAGTAGCGTTGTTTGTGCCGTGTAGCGGCTGTAAAATGTCTCCACGTACATTCAATCAGTGCTGTTATCACTTACGTCCTTTGAAGGTATTTGAAGATATGTATGTACTATGTTAATAGTACTCTAAATTTTATTTTTGTTTTTAATATTTCGGCTAGTTTAAAGATGGGTGGTTTCAATATCCCAGCTAATTAAAATTTTGATATTGTTCAATCAGCCCCTACGATATACGTCCTGCCGTTTATCTTTTTTAAAGATATTTCTTGTTTCTACTAAAGAGGAGTCCTATTTAAACAAAACAAGCAATTTTGAGCGATTTTCCGGTTGCTTGACCTTTATTGGCATGAAATGAATTTTTTAGCAAAATTTAAGATTACTCTTGCCAAACTGTTCAAACTTCATTTCTCACAAGACTAAAGCTTAAATTGAAGATCGTTTTTGGCAACTGATCACACATAAAGATTTAATATTCAATGTATTTTTAATTAAAATTACAGACAAAAAGTGATAAATTATAGCTTTGGTTGGGTGTAAATACCTGCGTGTTTTTTTCCAGAAAACTACTGTATACCTAGCTGGGATTTTATTGAATTTGACCGTACTGGGTCGTTCATGATTTGTATTGATGTTATGTGATACCAACATATGATACATGTAATTTGTACGATGTGTTTTGTCTCAGTTGGTCATTAAATTACTTTTAAAACGCAACTGTGGCGATTTGTTGATATTTAAAATGGATAAATTGATCTTTTCAAATCATTTAATATGATTTACCAAACCCAAGAACTGGGTGTCACGATATTTGTATTGTGCATTAGGAAACATCTTTGGGTAACTTGCAAATGATATGGCGCCGAACTGACTTATTGTTTTAGACTTTTCAGACCCGACTCTTCATTTATTTAAACGCATATATTCAACCCGGGCTGGCCGGATTGGGCAAAAAAAATACAATTCCATTGCTGCCCAAGATCCCTTTTCATATATTTAAAATATTGCACTTTTTAATCTTTAATAACTTTGAAATATAAGACCATTGTCTTTTTTTCTTTAAACAAAACAAACAACACAACAACGAGACAAAATAATTTAAAGAATTTTACAGTCATTAGTATATTATTTAAATAATCGATTAGCCGATAGCCCGATCTGAACAAATAATTAAACAAGTTTTTAAATCTTCACATGTCTTCATTTAAGATATGAAGATTGCTTCGTAAAAAACGAATACCAATTTTAAGTAAACTGCTGTAAGCAATCCGTGTCAAAGACATAAATCCTTTTAAATGCCGCAATGCTCTAGTCTAATATTAATGTTTTACAATAAAGGGAAAACAAGTACAAGTTTATTGTTTAAAAATGTCAGAGACGTTTTGTTATCTCTTTTGTTTTAGAATGTCAGCTTGAAGATGATATTATTATAAAAGCTTTTAAGCACTCCTCGCGGAACCTTGAAAATATATCTTTAATATAGACAACAACATTTCTCCATCTGCTGTCAATAAAATATACCCTAACTAACTTCTGTTTAATAAAGCAAGTATTTCAGAAACGAAACATCTTTTTTGGAGTTAACTCTTTATATTGAAATCGGTTTCTTAAACTCTGAAATTATGGTGAAAGTGATGTTAGATTTTAATATTGATTGTGAACGTTACAACAAAGATTACTATTTAATGTTATTTTATTTGTACAACTAAATGCCTGTGCCTGATAAGAACTGAGATATGGATTTTACAATTATTGAATCCGTGTGGAGCGAAGGAAGTCAGAACTTAGATATGAACAGAATAAAACATTCTTTGATTCGGCGCTGTTTTTACATTCTTGTTTTTCTGAAACAAAATTTTTGTTGTTTCTTGTTGTTTGTTGTTAAATGCTGCATGTGTTGTAATTCGTAATCGGTTTTATACAATAATTCAATAATAAAATAACGTCTTTGTCAAAATAATTCACTTCATTTGTGCAAAACAAAGAAACCAATTGATAAATGAATAACCTCGTGTATTTGGTAGGAAAACAAAGTGTAAGATATCGAACGAATTCATGTATTGAACGTAAATGTATCAAGTGCGGGGTTTTAGAAGACGAGTTTCATTTTGTTACTGAATGCAAAAATTATATTATTAATATAATTTATTATATATATATATATATATGGGTGAGATAAGTAACCAACGAACAAACCTTCAGAGATGAAGAAACAGATCTAAGCACCAGCCACGGCGACATCGCCTAGCCAAGAGTGCTGTACATGGTTATAGACGTGCCATCCAACTTCTCTATCGAGAAATTTTCCGGCAACGCATATAAACCATAACTATCCACAAATGACCCTCTGACTGCCAAGACATTTACATACACTTATTTTTATACAAATACAAACATGTAGGACAATTACATATACACATCTATTAGCATCGTGCTTTCTCCTTTTTATTTTTGGAGTTTTTATGCACACTAGTGCTATAGACAGAGACACACACAATGAAAGTCATTTGGATCTTTCGATACACTGAATTGAAGATATATATTATGTTAAGGGGAAATAATTCAATTCAAACAGCTAACTTTCGAATTAAGGATGCAGTAAATAGTTTGTAGCCGTAGATGCGAATTGGCCCCGGTCAAATTTGAAGATAAGAGGTAAGTGGGCAAACTGTAAGCTTCATGGCACTTTAAAATATTTTTAGATGCTATATTTGCAGTTTCACATCTGTAGCTAGGATCCCCAAAAATTGTCTGACATGCTCTTTTTGACCTTGACACTTTCAGTGTGAGGCAGGTGCTTGGAAATGCGAAACTAATACATTTCTGGCTCTGCCTTCAGTTTGACTTGCAATTCTCAAGGGGCATACAAACAAGTGTGAGTAGTGAAAAATCGAGGTGGTTATGGTATATTTTGAGTATGATTTAATGAATCAGTAGGGATTTTACCATGTGTGAGTGGCAAGCATTTATTTTGGTCATTGGCAATAAGAAAGCTGTGAACTGATGAATGTTTGAAATTTTGCCTCGTCGGCCGACTAGTTTTCACGACCAGAATTTGAAAGTTAATGGTGCTTAAAAATCAACTGATGTGTTTTGAATATAATTTTGCTTTGTTTTCATAAACTGTAATTCATTGTGATGTCAGTTATGTGCCCTTTCTGTTTCAGGTATGTGCTAGTAGGGAGCAAGTGGACTTGTCGTGTCGGCTGTGATTCTCTGGTTTGCGATATCTCAGAATAACCCTTTTCTGCCACCTAAGGGATCCCCGAAAGGATTCATGTTCGTGGAAGTAAGCCCGAAAGGATTCATGTTCGAGGAAGTAAGCCCGAAAGGATTCATGTTCGTGGAAGTAAGTATATATACTATCTGCTTCGTCCAAGTGTGGTTAAATTTATACAATTGATAAACAGCGTAAACCCAGTTGAAACAAAAAACATTGCCACATTTATTTTCAAGCTTTTTGAGATAAGACGCAGATTAGTAGCTGGCTAATGTGTTTTTCCAAATTCTTAGTCTCTCCCGCATGAAAAAAAATCTGCTTAAAGTAAATTAAAGAATATTAATTGATGTCTTAATGAAATATTATTTATTTATTGCATGACAAGTAACTTGTCATATAGTTGTTTGAATTTTATATAATTGAATAATAATATTTACAACTATTATGCCATATATCATCTTGCTGTACCAAGTTATTTCACATCTTATGGTGTTAATTCTGCTATCCTATGGATCTTGTCAGATTTATTTGCATAAGAAAACCAAAGAAAAAGAAACTTCTTATAACATTGAATATGAAATCAGATCTGGTACTTTTGGCAATTACTGATTTACCAACACCCCTTTATCAGTTTTAGTTTGTATAAATGATGCGTTTATTGTGGAAAACATTTTTGTTAGACTTCATAGCATCTTTATCAGTTACACTCTGTGTTATTAGCGCTTTAGTATTTATGATAGATTTCTATCTCTAGAGGTTATTTACAGAGAATTACGCGATACCATCGCCATAAAGTACACGCATTGGAGGTATACTGAAACATGTTTTGCTAAAGATCATTTTTCGATTCATTAAGCTAGCTTGAAATAAAAATCGCTTAGATCATGTCTACTGTTATTATGGAGCTGAATCGAGTTGAAATATCCCAATGAATTTAAATGTGAACAATTCCTCTGAGGGTAAGTTTGAAAATTGAAGTGTGAAAAATAAACTGCTTTAAAAATTAAATTTAAGTTGAAAATACTTATTTCTATTCAAATTTATAAACTAGTACTCATCTGTCAATGAAATTTGTTTTCCCAAAATAACAAATATCACGCATAAATTTCGCAAGGTCAGCGCCAAAGTCATGTGAAAAAAAGGGCAGTCTGCGTGTACTGCATATTTTAAAGTAAATTTACATTATTCAATTTACCAGTAGTCTTCTTTTTCTCCCATTCCAGTTTCATGTTCGTTGAACCAGATATGTCACATTTCTTTCATATGATAACAGAATATATCAAACTGAAATACAAATTTAATAAAAATAAAAAAAACCTAAAAGTCTCGACACAAAAAAAATAGTCAGATAGTGATGATATTATGTCAACCACCTTTCTGCCACATAAAAAGCTTTTTTATGCGTTGAAAATCACCGCATAAACGAACATGATATCTTTATGCGACCATGCTCCTATGCGGCATTACAGACCCTCACATTTGTTATTTTTGTTTACTGTTTGTGGAGTCCGTTTTTGCGCTTGGCTTTTCCTGAAAATGGTATGATTTTGTCTTCATGTTTATTTCCGATTTGCAGATAAACACTCCTCCAATAATGTTGATGATATATTCTTAAAGGATAAGAGATAAATGCCTTTACTTGTTTCTAGGTTAATAGTATTGTTAATGTCCCCGTAGGATGTCTAACAACTGTATTCAAAATTGTGAATTTACGTTCTTTATATTTTTACGCAAAAAGTTACCCGAAGACACCAATTTTTATTTTATTTCTTAAATTTAAACATCTGGCAATAAAATATTAAAAATAACAAAAGTTCACCATCTGCTTTCGCGTTTATATTACGTCGAAGACAGCAGGGGTAAGCTAAAAATGGTGCTCAAAAAAGCTAGCGTTACGTAGAATATCATGATATTTTAAGTACATAGTATGTCACAGTTATTTTTTTTTTACTAAAATCATATTATAGGTGTACAGGGGCGTGTTCAATGCAAATTTCGAATCATTTTGGCGAAAACTACACAGTTTAATCTCAACGATAAGTGAAAAATGGAGAAAATAAAGTTGCATTCATAAATGTCGTTGTTTTTCAATAACCGTCGTCGGCAAGCGGAAATATTTTGCATATTTTAAATAATCGATCCCCACACATTATTCTGACCAAATTTCATAAGATTTAGACAACATTTAATATTTGACGTCAAAACTGGGTGAGCAACGTGTCCATCCACCTTAAATCACTTATTAATTAAAAAAAACTACAAAACAACCGCATAACATCATAATGAAAGAAACCCCAATAACGTGTTATTTTCAACTTTGAATGATAGAAGCATTTGTATGGTTCTTGAAACGTCCGATAGATAGACACATTCCATCCTCTTTTTGACAGGTAAATCTGTCAGATGATGTTATAAGGATTTAATGATTTGACATGAGAAACCTTATTTTACGGACAAATTTAAAGAAAGTACGGAATTTCTGAAAATGTGTTTAAAGAAATTTTTAAGTACAAGAAGAATCGTTCACTTTTTTTTATTTTGTGCTTTCCAATGAATCATAGAACTTTCTTAGTGTAAACTTTTCACGTAAGTAACCATACGCACATAATAATGCGAATCGTAACGTTTTGGAAACTATATGCATTTATATAATTCCTTAAATATGGTAAGATGTGAATTTATAAATATTAAGGTCCTAAAAGACCACTGAAGATCCTTTATTGATGGTTTAAGATTTAGATTTTGTGCATAACATAAATAAATGCATGTATTTATCGTAAGAATAACCCCCTAATTGTTTTTGCTTATTTCAAATTCTGTTGATTAAAAACTTTCACAAAACGCAATTATACTGAAAGATTGGAAATCTTGCCTTTATCAATCTGTAAATCAGTTTTAGATTGTATTTAAAAATGTGTACATGTTGTACGTCAAAATGCAACACTCTGTTGAATTGAAATCAATACTTGAAAATATAGAGTATGACGATAACTTTCAAAATGTATACAAGAAATTTAAATTTGCAATGGTATCGTGTCAATGTATTTATTATGTATTGCTTTTAATTGAGTTTAAAGATGTCACGGGGATTTGTGGTGTTAGGGGGTGGGTGGTGTGGTGATTATACAATCTTCTAATCTGTTCTGGTTACCTGATATCTACGCATTGCAATATTACTATTTCTTGAACGTGTTTTTTATATGAGAACCTGTTGGGTTAAGTGTGAGGTTGGTGCAGCCTAAAACCGGGTTTAAACCCCTACTGCCAATTTGTTTTGCCACTGACCGTTCGTATATATATATAGGCGATAACCCCAAGGCTTCTCTATGTCGTTAATTGTTTGTGGCGTCTTATTTGAATTGACATACTTTTAACAACATGCTCTCTTTTCCTCTCTTCTTTTTCGCTGCGTGAGGAGGCTGTGTTTTGTGAGTGTGGCGATTCCTGATATGCATACTTCACTTTTTTCCTCCAAGTTAAAGACTGCAAAGAGCACAACAGTCAGACGTCAGACAATGGTACATGTACAGTGTTGAGGAAATAACAAGTTAGGCATTTGTTTTGAATTATAACTTTAAACATCAATTCATAAAAATAGTACATTTCACTATCTGTTATTTTTCGGAAACTCTACATTTAACTTATCGGAATCATAACCGTAAATATGCAATAATTTTTCCTTTGAATCTTTGAAATTGAACAGTAACATGATAAGAACTTATTGATGGCTACATTTATCTCGTGGAATCTTCGTACAATCTTGATGTTTTGTGGGGATTTTTTCCCGAAACAACATGTTAGAGATCATGATGTTGTCTCTTCTGATTGATGATTTAATACCTAATTGCCGATCAGTCGTCGATCTATGGTAAACTACTGCTGCAGATTCTTCCATATGAATAATTGGTTGCTGACACGGTTAAATACTATTAACATTTGAACACACATAATTTAAATCAAATCTTGTTTATTATAGGGTTTGATTTTTTCAATAGAAAAGACAAACCCTTCCTGCAGTATCCGCTGTTCAATGTCCTAAAATTATGTAAGTTTCAGTTAAAACTGATAAGTGGATTTTGTTAATGTCTAAGAGTATCTATGTATTGTGTTCGACTTGTTCGTATTATTAGCCACTTTCGTGTATTTGCATGAAAAAGAAGACTACACTGGCAGAAGAAAAAGGCTTTATTTTCGCCACATATATTTGTCATTTATTTGTTGATTACCTTAGACATAAAGCGGTTTCCTTTCCCATTTAAATCCTACAGTAATAGATAGTTATAGGAAATATAAATTTATGCATTTTTCACTCTTCATCTACATCCGTCTCCAACTCCACCCTGTCTCCGCAAAAAGTTTTCTGTTATGTATTTACTCATATACTCTTCTGGTGTTATGCAGGATAATGCTTACATTACAAGGATTTCTTTACACAACGCACTACAGAATTCATTTTAATGTTCTTCGACATATTTTCTCACACGATTTTAAAAGCTTAAAACATTGATATTTTATATATAGTATCCCAATTTTCTGGACACACAACTTTTATCAAGATGCCATTCATAATTATATATATAGTATAAGTATACAATAATACATTTATAGGTTTATGCCATCTTGAATAACCATAATTTAGTTCTTCAATTCAAACCATTTTGTTATCACATAAGTCCAACTTGAAAAGGTTGTTGTAGTAAGTTAAAATTTTGATCAAAAGTGACGCATATAATTAGTAAATGGTTTTTATATCGCGATAGCGTTAGTTAGACAGCGCCTTATTTTCCTTTTCACAAATATGCCATCTATCCTATTGTGTTTTTTTCTAACAATCTAATCATCTTCGGTAACCAAAAAAGCATCCGACATCAGTGTTATGTAATAACAACTTAAAATGTCACCCGGGAATTAATGTTTATGACTCCAAGAGAAAATCGTTATAAGAGTTTTTGAATTATTTATTCTATTATATTATATGAAACTCATTTCAGAAACTTGTTTCAGATCGTAGGAGTTACTTTAACATGACATTATATTTTGTTATTTATAAAATATTAGTTAAGCGTGTGATAGAAGTTCTCTCGCAATTATGGTTCTATGGCATAGCGGAAAACTTTCGTATTTGCGCAGTCTGGTATTGTTAGTAATACAGTAACAAATGTTTGCAATGTGTTAGTCTTTATCACAGACATTTGATTAGGTTCCTGACTGTTTATTTGTTAATTTCTGTTTGCATTATCGAAGTCAAATTTAGATACTGATATAAGTATGAGATTTTTCAAATCTCTGGCCTTTTTTATACTTTTTTTAATTTTAACTGATTAAAGAATCAACAAAACAATGAATACTCTTTCTTGGTTTCGTTTATTTAAACATCATTGAGGTAATTGAACCACATACATTGCAATTCTACGGACTTACTGAGGTAATCGTGTACAATACCATAAACTTCATATGTTTTTATGTTCCCCGGAGAAATTCGGGGGAGAATATAGTCGCCGGGTTGTCCGTCCGTCCGGCAATACATACGTCCCGCATTCATGTCTTTATTATTTGAAATCGAATTTTAAAACTATTTCACAGAAATTATCACCACATGGAGACGACGTGTCACGCACAAAATTTTGGTCGCTACCTTGAAGGTCAAGGTCACAGCATGACCTTGTTGCAACATCGTGTCCGGTTCATAACTTCGTTATTTGAGGTCGGATTTTAAAATTATTTAACAGAAATGATCGCCATAATCAGATAACGTGTCTGGCACAACATTTGGGTCGCTATCTTGAAGGTCAAGGTCACGGCATGACCTTGTAGTAACATCGTGTCCGGCCCATGACTTTGTTATTTGAAGTCGGATTTTTAATTCTTTCACAGAAATGATCACTTTAATGAGATGACGTGTCGCGAGGAAACTTCGGGTCGCTACCTTGAAGGTTAAGGTCACAGCACGACTTTAAAGCAACATCGTGTCCGGCCCATAACTTGTTATTTGAAGTAGGATTGTTTAATTATTTCACAGAAATGATCACTATAATGAGATGACGTGTCGCGCGAAGGTTTGGTTATGTCTGATTTTATAGCACTACACGATTTTCAAACTTCACCTCAATAGTTATGCAACTAACCGTCTTTGTGACAAAGTACCTATACGGGAGCATCACCCCTCTTCGACGGTCCCTTGTTTGTTTTCTTTGGAATCACCTGTGATTAGTAGTGGGTGGATTGGAGTCAATTTTTAAAGGCAACGTGTTCTTGCATGTTATGAGAAACTGACATGACTTGTGTTAGTGTGTTTCAAACTGGTTTAAACCGCAAGTGACAAATCGCGTTGCCACAGACCGTTCGAAGGCGAAAACACATATTTTTTTCTATTTGTATTAATTGCTTGTGGTTCTTTTTTGAGCAGTAACTAACTTACGCTCTTTTGAAATTTGTAAAGTGTGATGGACTGTGTTTTCCGAAAGTGGATGCTAGTGATATATTTTATTTATCATATTTATATTTATATTTAAACATGAAACATTTAACATTTACCTAGCATACCGGTATTTGTAATAGATTGTACAAATGCTCAATCGGGTTCTAAATCTAACAATACTTCATCAAGTAACAGGTCGTCGAGTTTTATTTTCTGTTGTCTAAGCTTTTTGTGTATTATGCAGACATAAATCTACAGAGACAGGCATCCTTTCTTAAAAACATTTGGGATTCGTCTAAATTGAAAGGGTGTTAATTATTCTGAGTAAATTTCTTTGTTTAAAGATGTTCTGGCTGCAAATATAAGTCTGAGGCTTCAAGCATTATATAACAATACAATAATTGGGACTGAACAGCTTTTAAATTGTATGTCTGCTACTTCTCAAAGCAAATTAGTCCGTTATAGCCAAATAACTATAACTATAACAATAGAAGAGAATATCGCAACACAGCATTTCTGCAGCACAATAGAGTTTTTGACAAAGATTTGGTAAAAACTGTGTTTCTTTTTAAATTCAAAATTACTGATAAAATCCTCCAATGCAATTCTTTAGTAATACTACAAAAAATGAACATCGGCGTCTGATCACCAGCGAAATAGAACGGGCATTACAAAAAACAATTAACGTAACTAAGCAGCATAGAATATTAAAAGAAAATTACTTGTTTTCAGAATTTATATTTTAAATCAATTCCGATTTATGATACTGTAATAAGCAATTTATGACAGTTGATAAATTAAATAGGAAACAACTTGTAAATTGTGTATGAACTCCTACATTTATTCTCTAACATCTAATATACACTGATAAACTAGTTATTCATTGACACAACACTGAAAAAGTGTGATTCTTTTAATTATGTTATACTTGTAAAACTAAATTAACATTTTGTAAATTGCCTAAATTTTTTATAGCAGTCATAAGTCATATTTCCGATTAAAAACAGCAAATAAAGTACAATTATTGTAACGCTGCCACTCAACAGTTTTTGATACATTAATGGTTTGTCTGGCTTTAATCGAATTATTTCGTCTGATGGGGAAATAATATGGCATCCATATATCATTTTTACTGATAGGTGTTTGTCCCTCTAAGTAACTGCTGCAAGAAATTAATCCATAATGTCACAGATAAAAGTATGCAGTGTTATCTACTGCATATACAAACGAGAGCTTAAGAAACAGCGACAAAACAGCAATAACTACTTTTATACATTCTTTTTAAGACAATTGATACCAGATTCATGTGAAGTAAAGTTCTTTAAGTTTGGCTTTCTTAAGGAGACGCAAATATTGTGGAGGGAAAATAGGCCATAAATCCAAAAATGCATTTTACCAAAATTGCATTTTCTTTTCTAGTGACAAAGATAAATTAATAATCGGCAACAATTCCATTTCTAGTTGTATTCGCGCGGGTATTATTGTTACAGTTTTAATATATTCGTATGACAAATTTATAACCGTGATTTTCCCTAAGACTTTAAATATGCGCATTTGACCAGAGCAAAATACGCGAAAATTAATTCATTTTGCAATAAAACGATGTTTTAGTACACTAAAGGCCTTCAAACGTAATTAAGCACTTCCTATTTGGATAAAACACTATCATATAACGTTCAGCTACTATTTATAATGTCCTGTTTTGTAGTGTTCTATCTGTTTTCTGATTTATTTATTAGCGAAGGTTCTTTTAATGGTGGTCCTCTAATGGAAGAACGATTGATTATTTTATGAGGCAGCTGAGTCTCTTTTTATTAGCGTACAATTAATGGTCGCAACACAGTGTTGGGTCAAAACAGACAAAAACTCGCGTATAAATAACGATAATGACCAATAATCACTAAACCAAGGATGATATATGATATAGAACAGCGACTGTAACGACTAAAATATATAATGAAAGAGATGAGTTTTACTTTCATATTTACTGTCTGGATGGAGATTTCTTGCAGCGTGTTGGCTTTTCTAGAAGTTGATGAAATGTTAAAGACTTCAAAAAGAGAACCTTTACATAACATGTACACTTCTGAAACAAGGTTATAGAAACCAGAAACCAAAAACAGAAGAGATTGGCAAAACGCGAAATATGCATATCAGGAATCGCCACACTCAGAAAACAACACCTCCTCACGCAGCGAAAAAAGAAGAGAGGAAAAGAGAGCATGTGTTTATAAAAATATCATTTTCAAATAAGACACCACAAACAATTAACGAAACAGAGAACCCGTGGGGGGTTACCGCATTGGAACGGTCAGTTGTAAGTTTTATCTCAGAAATTAAATACTGTGAGAAAATATTTCCTAACTTACATTCAATACTGTTATCTTTTCATCCCTCAGGGACAGCATTTGACATTCACTTTCTACACCCCCTCCCCACTCGCTCAATTTACTCTCAAATACCACATTGAAGGTTATATGTTCACCGACTTTCTGTTACGTTTAACATGTTCCATTATGGTTAATAAGATCTACCCTAAAGAACTACAACTTAATAAAGCGAACACTTCAGAAAAGCAAGCAAACTTTCTCGATCTAAATCTGTCAATTGAAAATGGTTATGTCACTACTAAAATATATGATAAAAGAGATGATTTGAATTTTAATATAGTAAATTTTCCGGTTTTAGACGGTGATGTTCCCCGTGCAACATCTTACGGGGTTTATATTTCACAGCTTGTTCGCTTTTCAAGAGCTTGCAACGATATTAATGATTTCAATGAACGTAATCTTTGCATTACAGAAAAACTTTTAAAACAAGGTTATCGGTATCACGAATTAAGGAAAACATTTTGCAAGTTTTATCGTCGATACCCAGATCTAATTCATAAATACAGATGCAGTTTAAAATCACTATTGCAACAAGATATTTCACAGCCAGTGTTTTATGGAGATTTAATTTATAAACTTAGAAGATAAAGGGCAATGTTAATTTCTCCCGGTTATTCGTAAACACCATCAGTAAATTTAAAAAGAAAGGTTACCAACATGATATTTTACAGCGCTCTGCATGCCTGGTGATTAACCCTTCTACAGTTGATCATTATGCTTACCTCTTTGGTTGCACGACGGTGGCAGGGGTTTAAGAGTTTATGAAAGTTTATGGGGAAATCTTTTCTTAAAAGAACCTAGAAGCTCGATTTGTTTCTTTTATCCCTGTCATCGTGTTCTTGCTGATTTTACTCCAGGAGCTCTGGTCTCGGTAAGATCATTGAGTACCCGCCCTTTGGCTTGGCAATGCTATTAGATTCTTATGTTTTATATGTTTGTGTGCTTTTGCATGCAACATTGTTGAGCCAATAAGTGGGTTGGAGTTGTTTCACCAAGACAACTTGTATTTGTTTTGTGATATGAGAACCTGTTGGGGCAAGTGTGAGGTTGGTGCACCCTAGAACCTGGTTTAAACCCCCAGTGGCAATTTAATTTGCCACTGACCGTTCCAAGGCGGTAACCCCTCGGGTTCTCAGTTTTGTTAATTGTTAGTGGTGTCTCTTTTGAAACTGATCATTTTATTAACCATGCTCTCTCCCTCTCTTCTTCTTGACTGTGTGGGGAGGCTGTTTATTCTGAATGTAGCGATTCCTGATATGCATATTTCACCTTTTCCTAAACAACTGTTAACGTATGGAGATTTGATTTGCAAGTTGATGAAAATGGAGGCATTATCTTTTTTGCCCGTTTTTTTTCGTAAAATCAATATTCAGTGTCGCACAGAAGCCAATGGTTACTACATTGCAACAAAGAAGAACTTGCACAGTCTTGCATGCAGCCTTCGACCTGTTTATTAAAAAAGGCTGGATACCTACATGATATTTTACAGCGTTCTGCTTGCTCGGTGATACATCCACCGACATCTACAATTTAAACCTTTAAACAGTATGTACTACAGTGGATTTAATTAAGTTCTAGTGTAACCAACAACGTATATGCCCCAAGAGATTATCGTATGCAATATAACAGATAGAATTGCCTTAGAGAATCAATTTCAAACCACCCATTAATCCGACAATGTTACCCGCAGAAGCACACAATCATAAAAAAAACATAGGACGCTAAAGCATTGTCTTGCAAAATGGGTAGGTTCGTTAAGGCCTTACTGGGAAAAGAGAATAATCTATTAAATATAAACCCCGTAAGATGTTAGCATGTAAATAATTAAAACTTTACAATCATTAAATTAATTGGAAATCCAATTTCAATAGAAAGATTAAAATTACGATAGCTTTCCTTCTGTTCTGACGTATTTGCTTAATTATGAAAATCATATCTTGTTAACTTCATTCATTTAAGACAAATATTAGGCTTTCAAAAACATGGTATGACAAGCCCCGTATTAAGTGCAACTCAACCTATCGCGGGGTCAATATATCATTGTTAAATCATTCCAAAACGACCTTGGGCCCAAAAGTAGTATCTTCATGTCAAAATTATAATAATTTTTAGCATAATAGCATAAAAGCAGTTAAAGCCAGAACATGAACAGGCTCAATTTAACAGAGTCAGCTATATTTCCATTTTGTCTCATTGTCGGTTGTTTTATTCTTAGGTTTTTCTCTCTTTGCCAAAGTGTTGTTTTAAGCCTTCTTTTTAATCAGAAAAACAGTAATTCTTATTTGTTTTGCGCGCCAAACCTTTCATGGAAATAACTGACAAAATTGATATTTGTGTCAGTTTTGGAGACGGAGAACAGAGCAAGCATATATCTCAAGAAATAAATTAACAGTTTTCTTCCAAAAGCAAACGCTATATTCGATTAGATTCAGACGTCTGTAAAATAATGTATAATATAAATTGAACAATTCAAGTCTGACATCTAATTATCTCTTATTTCAAAACAAAATTCAGTAATCTTCTTGAACTAATTAGCAGTGTATGGGAATTGTAAATTAATTTTCATCTACAGTTCTAACTGTTTGGCATTTAAGGAGAATTTATTTGTCTTTTATAATAAAAAGATGAATTTTCTTTGTTTAAGTGGCTACCAGTGTCTAACGTTCCGATTTTTAGAGACACTTACTAAAATATCTGCAGTTTGTTGGTAAATATTACGGTATTGTTTAGGGGGAAGTTGTAAAAATATTTGTTAGAGACACGGTCCGTCTTGGGTTGAAAAAACGACGTGAACACATAATAATGTAAATATTGAGTTGCGCTTAACACGGTACTTGCGTTGGCAGTAATGCAGTATCCCCAATGGTTCTCTTCTTCGTTAATTGTTTGTGGCGTCCTATTTGAATTGACATACTCATAAAAAACATGCTCTCTCTCTCTCTCTCTCTCTCTCTCTCTCTCTCTCTCTCTCTTCTTTTTCGCTGCGTGGGGAGGCTGTGTTTTGTGAGTGTGGCGATTCCTGATATGCATATATTACTTTTTATCATATTACTGCCCAATCAAACAGAGACTGAAATTTTTCACATTGTAATGTTTGGTGGCTATCAAGGCTTCCTTTTTATCCGTTTCTAAAAACGTAAACGTGTTAATTGTTACTTTAAACCTTAATACGTGTTTGATTATTCTTAATATTAAGTGAAGGATATTGGTAATGGTTTTTAAAATATATTAATCATACCATTTTGTATTGTTTTGTATTAGTACGAATCAACAAATCAGGTGATAATAGTGCGGATCACTGATCACTTACAGGTTAATTTGAAAAAAAAACAACAAAATTGCAGAATCGGTTTCATTAAGACTGTTCATGGGCAGTTACTTACAACGAAGTATCTTTTTATCAAGAAGTGTTGTTGTTTGTTAACACGAAAGTAGAACACATGCATTAAACCTTTTCTTAAAATGTTGTTACTTCTACAATACACTTATCTTTTTATTTTTAGTAAACATTTTCTGGTGTTACTGATCTTTGAAACACTAATCCTATTGTAAAACCATTTGTCTTCAGAAGACATTATTTCTGAATGTTTACTTCTAAATTGTATGGGGTAATCATGTTCAATGATAAAAATATTTCATTTAAATAAAACATGACGTAACATTATTACAAAAGTTTATGTTTTCTGTTTAATGCTTATTCCAGTCATTTTTGTTTCGAATATCAAACTATCAGATCATTAAAAACAAGAGAGTTGTTATAAATATTGTTACGGAAAGTAATATGACACTACACCATTCCAATATAAATTTGTGATGTTGTCATCTATTTCCGTTCTATGTGTTAGACGTAGTAAAACGACTCTTAGACTGGTAATAGTAACATAGGCCGGATCTATTCTTTTTAATCCATTATGATTAACTTAATGAAATGTCTGACTTCAACAATTTATTAAAGGAGCAGCCTATTCGTTAGGGCCATAAATAAGAAATATGAGCATAAATCAATATTGATTAAACGATAGATCGGCCCTTCAGTATGACATTGTGTTTACTTAGATTATAATCAAGATATATCGCAAATTTCATGATAACACGTCAAAACACCAAATTGAAGGCAGAGAAAGCCTATTTCCAAATGTTCAGTAAGTGTTGCAGAGTTAAATCACCTTGAGGTGTATCTGTACCAAGCTTGTCACATCTTTTTCGGGATGATTGTTACCAAGCCATTTGTACCCTGCGCATTGGTTCGCCTAGAAGAAATTGCAGTGTATATACTTTTTCACGTTTGATGCGCCAAAACCAATAACTTACGGTGTCCGTGACCGTCATCGGCCAGGTAGTCAGAAAGTTACTTAGCGTCACCAGGATGTCCATATCCGGTTGACACATCTCACAGCGAATAAAACCTGCAAAGCGTACTGCGCGCTAGAAAATAGGCACTCATTAATTTACACATTAATAAATGGATGACACTTGTGAATACTTCATGTAGCACATTTAAAATATGTTTTAAAAAGAGAGACAATGCATGTATTAAAATAGTAAATAATGTGTAAATAACATATTGTTACTGTGTTTTCTGAGTGTGGCGATTTCCAATATGCGTATTTTAATTTTTTATGAAAATTAGAAGTCCGAATCTTTATCCATTAGGTACACCCTAATAGATTCCAACCGATAGCTGTCTATAGGTCCGGCTCTCTCCCTCTTTTTTGTTTTTAGTTAAATATTTCATTGCTAAATAACATATAGTTTGCGATAATCGGTAGGTACCTAGCTTGAAGACTAAAATATGACACGGCAATAATTCGAAAGCTCTAACAGATCCATCAGAATGGCTGACACATATGTGTTATTACTTGGTGATATCTTCCAGTTATCAAATAAGCGCCGCATCGTTTTTCTGGGAATAATGCTGATCAAATGCTAAAGAGTCTTCAAAATATAAGGCATTGTGAATGCATTGTGTTTTTTGAAACAACAAATTGTTGTTGAATGTTATTCAAAGATCAATAGATTTCCGAAGCTATACACTTTGGCCTTTTGTTATAGGAGTATATTAAGTCAAAACCTTTAGCTTTCGTGATATTATTAGAGTTTGGCTGTTTTAGGAATATTTCTCCAAAATATTTTAAAAAAAATTTCCTTCTGAATTATAATTCGTTTTTGTGAAATACATAGATACACTAAGAGGACTGAAAATATTTATCAAACACATAAGAATTATTCTTTACGCAAAATAAGGTTATTCATAGCGCATATCCTTTCCACCACCATTTAAACGTGACAAATTTTAACTTCTCAAAACCCAACCCTGATTTACTGGAGGACGCCCGAAACGTATTTAAACGCATAAAAAATCGCTTTTCAAAACCCGATCCTGTTTTTTTCGTCGGAGAGCCGTCGATTTTTATTTCTTTTTATTAAAAAGACCTTACTTTGATGGCTATTTAGAAAAACACAGAATCATCGATCAGTAGTTTTTCACTATAAGTCCTTTGAATGCATCGCATATTTTCTCTCAAATATATATCATATACTAAGAAATTGTTAACATGCGACTTAGATAATCTAATAAGAAAATAAGTGATTTTAAAATGTCAAATTATAAGAAAAAAATCTAATTACAGTGTTGTTGTTTTTCATCTTTTATTGTCAAAATAAAAAGTGGCTCCAAAACAGTTACATGTATTCATTATATTAAAAAATACCTAAATCTACCTAGTTGTTACCTAAAAATGACATTGTTTGCAATGGCATAAAAAATTAATGACTGTTAATTAGATTTATTGATTTACGGAATTTTCCGCCGTTACAGTCTTCCAGTGATTTTTCGATTTGGTTTCACCCCATGTAACGGAGCGTTGAGATTCAGCATTTTAATGAACTATTCTTGAAATGCATATTTCACGTTTTTTAAAGAAAAAAGACCGTCACTTTAAACAACGCGTTTTACCGTTATGTAATTGGGTTTCTAACCATGTGGAAAATTCCGAATTTCATTAAAAAGTAGAATGTCTATAAGGACAAAGCGTATATGCTTTTTTCAAACATACGCTTATCAACGAAAATTTAAAAAAATTTACGCAGATTTACGTTACAGGTATAAAAATCGTGAAAAAAGCATATGTATTTGTACCTTACGGTGTCCGACAAAAAGTCAGTATCGGGTTTGGTAGCTCAAAATTTCTGCACGTTCTAATACGTTATGGACGTCCGTCCGTAAAACAGGGTCGAGAGCGGAAAGGATATGGCGACATTCCTGCACATTGCAACTTTGTTACAAACTATAGAATACGTTCGCAAAAGCTTTTTAAATTCATGTTGTTATCATGATTTAAACAGTAAAATAAAAAGTTTATGTACATTTTATCAACGGAGGCATTTATATAGAGATACAATCTTCAAATCAGCACGTTTGTTAACGAACTACTTCACGTCTACTTATGTATTATATTGAAAACTTTGCATTTGGAGTATAGAGATAAGATAATCCGAGAACTATTGAAGTTCTAAGGAAAATGCAGGAAACATTTTAAAAAAGATCATATCAAGTCTTTAAAATGGGTCTTTAGAAATTCTCCCCACTGAGACGAACAATATTTAATTGGCATTTGCTAGTTTAATATCGTTTACACTTGAGCGCAACATTTAAGCTGTACAGAAACTATACTTGTCAAAATAAGAAACCCGACACTTTATGACTTTGCAAAAGTATAAGATTTATATTTTAAAACGTCGATATTTTTGCACCCACTCATACAAGCTTAAGGTAGAATTTTAGTTTATGCGCCAGAAATATAAAAAAGCACAGATAACTTTAAGTGATTTTAAAATGTCAAATTATAAGAAAAAAATCTAATTACAGTGTTGTTGTTTTTCATCTTTTATTGTCAAAATAAAAAGTGGCTCCAAAACAGTTACATGTATTCATTATATTAAAAAATACCTAAATCTACCTAGTTATTACCTAAAAATGACATTGTTTGCAATGGCATAAAAAATTAATGACTGTTAATTAGATTTATTGATTTACGGAATTTTCCGCCGTTACAGTCTTCC
Organism: Corbicula japonica; assembly: GCA_038501625.1. NCBI lineage: Eukaryota > Metazoa > Mollusca > Bivalvia > Venerida > Cyrenidae > Corbicula > Corbicula japonica. The sequence goes on from JAZAYU010000227.1 coordinate 696,230, forward strand.
AGTGATTTTTCGATTTGGTTTCACCCCATGTAACGGAGCGTTGAGATTCAGCATTTTAATGAACTATTCTTGAAATGCATATTTCACGTTTTTTAAAGAAAAAAGACCGTCACTTTAAACAACGCGTTTTACCGTTATGTAATTGGGTTTCTAACCATGTGGAAAATTCCGAATTTCATTAAAAAGTAGAATGTCTATAAGGACAAAGCGTATATGCTTTTTTCAAACATACGCTTATCAACGAAAATTTAAAAAAATTTACGCAGATTTACGTTACAGGTATAAAAATCGTGAAAAAAGCATATGTATTTGTACCTTACGGTGTCCGACAAAAAGTCAGTATCGGGTTTGGTAGCTCAAAATTTCTGCACGTTCTAATACGTTATGGACGTCCGTCCGTAAAACAGGGTCGAGAGCGGAAAGGATATGGCGACATTCCTGCACATTGCAACTTTGTTACAAACTATAGAATACGTTCGCAAAAGCTTTTTAAATTCATGTTGTTATCATGATTTAAACAGTAAAATAAAAAGTTTATGTACATTTTATCAACGGAGGCATTTATATAGAGATACAATCTTCAAATCAGCACGTTTGTTAACGAACTACTTCACGTCTACTTATGTATTATATTGAAAACTTTGCATTTGGAGTATAGAGATAAGATAATCCGAGAACTATTGAAGTTCTAAGGAAAATGCAGGAAACATTTTAAAAAAGATCATATCAAGTCTTTAAAATGGGTCTTTAGAAATTCTCCCCACTGAGACGAACAATATTTAATTGGCATTTGCTAGTTTAATATCGTTTACACTTGAGCGCAACATTTAAGCTGTACAGAAACTATACTTGTCAAAATAAGAAACCCGACACTTTATGACTTTGCAAAAGTATAAGATTTATATTTTAAAACGTCGATATTTTTGCACCCACTCATACAAGCTTAAGGTAGAATTTTAGTTTATGCGCCAGAAATATAAAAAAGCACAGATAACTTTAATAGATGTTAAATTTTCATTTCAAAAATTGAAATACGCATACCAGGAATGGCCACATCCAGCAGAAACAGCATCCTCACACAACCAAATCACAATCACAAAGCTCGTCAATATGATTCCGGGAAAAAAGATAAACAATGCTAAATAAGGTTTCATTTTTGCTTAGCATATTATAACTCGCTTAAGTTTATTTTTGCTATTGTTACCCGATAAGGCAAGTTCTACTGTTACATGACCGATCAGATTTTTTCTGGAAGTAATAAAAGTATTTAGTTCTGAAAGTAAGGACAAACTATCTGCAAGCAGTGGTTGAATACATTGTTTTCTTTTTTATTGTGATTTTATAAGACACAATGTTATTTTCCCATAATAATTGGAAACAGTTCGGTATTTTCATTTAAAAAGTAATGCTTAAGCATACAATATTGAAGCATAATTAACGAGGTAATAAGCAATTTGTTTCATGCCGCGTGTGAAATTGGAGAGGATAGCATGATTATTAAGACTATTATCATTGATGCAACTGAAACAACAAGTCTAGACAAGTAATCGAACGACGGAAGACGAAGATTTTATCATTCCATTTACTAGTGGAATTCTAAGAGGTAATAATGCTTTAGTTATTTTGAAATGTTATCTACGTTAAGGAGGGAAGATTATCTATAAACATTCATTCTATAAAGACTGACAAACTGATACTGTTATATATGGACATACGGGACGCACCTGAAAAACACATTCCGTCCATTTTTTTCTAAAATTCAAAGAGTAAAACATTTTAAACAAACATTTCAAATATTACTGGTAACGTTAAAACGATTTTTTGTTCAACCGGTAGAAAAATATTGCAACTGATAGCAGTGATCTAAAATCAGGGCTACGCCTATTTCGGATCATAAATGGAGTTAGATAATTTTAACTTACACACATGATATAAATAAAAACATATTTCAGATATACATCGAATTGGAACTTTGATAGTCATCAAACACGACAAAAAGGCTCGGTTTGAATAAGCCTGGCCATGGGCAGTAATGGATATGCATACTACTTCCCACGTCACCTAGCTCCGGGTGATCACTTTTTGCAAGTTTAATTTCCGTTACTGTGATTAAGTTAAAATACATCGGTAAGTTATATAGAACTACTGCAACAAGGTATCTATCAACCGGTGTTTATGGTGATAGTTTTATAAATGAAAGAATACAAATTATAAAAGTCTTCACATTATTTATAAAAAACTATAAAGCTACCAACATAATACTGTACAGCGGTCTACATGTTTGGTGTACGGTTATTCGCTTTCTCTAGCTCTTTGTTTGCACGCGATGACTTTATGAAGGATTCTGGTCGAATCTTAATAAACAACGTAGAAGCTCGATAAGTTTCTTTTATACTCGCCATAATATTTTGCTGATCTGGCTCCAGGTGATCTATTCATTATAGGATTATTGGGTATCTGACTTCTTTCTCTTGACAATGCAATTATCTCATTTTATACTTAAATTGTTTTTGTATGCAAGATCAGTTAGTGGGTGGATTAGAGCAAAACAACTTATGGTTACTGTTTCTTGTTTTTGAGAACCTGTAAGGCCGGCACACCTTAAGCATGCTAAAATCGGGGCTATGCCTCTTTCGGAGCTTTGTTTAAACTCCCTGTTGCAATTTGTTTTGCCACTTAATGTTCTAATGCGGAACTCTGTGGGTTATCCTTTCCTTTAATTGTTTGCTGTGTTTTTTATTTGTCATTTATTATGAAAACATACTTTTATTTCCTTTTTACAATTCTGCTGATTTTTCTGGATGTGGTTGTCCTGATTTGCAAATACCGTTTATTTAAATAATACAATGTGGTTCTAACATTACTTTCTTAAGATGAAGAAAGTTTTTCCTACCATTATTCCAGTTAAGAAATTCCTTATCGAATCATTTTGTCTTTAAATTGTTATTTTGTTTTCTTTTCCTTTCTGATCTTCAAGGTATAATAACAACACACCTTTTAGTACTTTTCCATAACACCATCGCATCTGTGTTTTCGTTTTTTGATGTCTAAACTGTATGCGAGATAGGATATTCTATGATTACGAATACCATAATACAATAAGAAGCCTTAAGGCGACGATTACTCAACAATCATTGGTTAGTCGTAATTGAACTTGACAAAAAACTTGTCTCCAGAGAGAGGAACAGAGAGATGAAGCAACTTGGAAGGGCTTCTGGTAATAAAGTAAGTGCGAAGTTCTATTATTCGACATTCTTGTAACTTTTGTCAATATTTCGTGTCTATGGTATGAATCTTGTGTGAAACAAGCTGGAACAAGCTTGATCTGGTCCGCAACATATTTGTCTATTTTAGCTGTTGGACTAGTAGATAAAATAAACACATATTCATGGACAAAGTTACTAGATCAACATATAGATCTACTGTTATAGGTCAGAGGACAGTAAATTGAAAAGCCTGTCGCGGATTGGACAATTTTGTCTAGGGACGATTCGGGCTTAATTTATTTTCAAAGATTCATCGGCCAAAACTATAGAGAATAGAAATAATTTTTTGTTTTCAAAAATGTAAAATGACTTTAATTATATACTTAAAAATAAAAATGATTATTTAAAACACTGTTTGAAACGTGATTTGTGTCACTTTAAAGAAGTTGGTACTTTCCTTATTTTGGGTTAGAGATTTGTTTACATTCTGGGGGTGGTTACTTTCGGTTTAAAATGCTGAGAGAATGAGTTGGTAAAGGCACCAATTCTTGGTCATTTTTGCATTTCCCAAGAGTGCCACTATTCAAATCTGGGGTAGTTTTGGAACAAGTCGTGTAAATAAAAACACAGGAGGACCAAATCTTATAAAGTAAGTCTATGGGAAACTATTTAGTGGTCTCTGACCTAAAATAAATTTGCATTATACACGACTAATAAAACTAGGATAAAAATAAGCTTAGCCTATTAAAATATGTGGCAAAACATACACCTCAACATAGCTTAGTATTGATTAAGAAAACTTTGAAGGAAATATCTCTTTATTTTAATTTTAACAAGTATAATCAATATTCCGATCACATAATATAGTCGAGAAGTCAAGAAATGGATAAGCAGTAAGATCACTAGTGCACAAGGCCTGCTGTATCTTCCCTATATATGAGCGATCACATAGTAAGGAATCATTTTCATCACTTTGGTACAGTCATGAAGTTTCAGTAATATTAAATTATGTTTTGGTTTTGTTCGAAAACCTCATCAATGTGTGCCTTGCATAAAGGAACAATCCACTATATGTTTTCGTTGATTTTCCTCGAATTAATGATGCAAAAATCCCTTGATGTCAGATACACTCATGTTTTCAAATTTAAACACCATCCAGGGCATGTTTAAATGGTTGTTAAATCCCAACAGTTATATCGAATTCAATTCGTTTATGTTGAATGTGAAAAGTCTTTTTGGAAATCATTAAAACCCAGATAATGTTTTTAAAGAGTCCTATATCAATAATGTTTCTGAGCTCTTCTTCAGTTTAATACTCATTTCAACTCAACATTATATCCTTTACTTCTTCCCCCAGTGGCTAATTGTTTTGCACATGCCGTTTCAAGGCGGTAACTCCTCGGGTTCTCATTTGTGCTAATGGTTTATGAAGTTGTTTTTTTTTAAAATTGGTCATTCTATGATCATGCTTTCGTCTCCTCTACCTTTTGGCTGTGTAGAGGCTTTGTCTATTGGATGTGGTTCTAGAGTGCACACCATCCTCTCACTTGCCCCAACAGGTTCTCATATCAACAAAAAAGTACAAGTTGTCTTGGTGAAATAACTCCTGGTTAATGTTTATGACGTTGTTTTTTTTTAAATTGATAATTCTATGATCATGCTATCGTCTCCTCTACCTTTTGGCTGTGTAGAAGCTTTGTCAATTGGATGTGGTTCTAGAGTGCACTCCATCCTCTCACTTGCCCCAACAGGTTTTCATATAAACAAAAAGTACAAGTTGTCTTGGTGAAATAACTCCAACTCAATCATCTGCTTAATAACGTTGCATGCAAAAGCACGCAAACATATAAAACATAAGAAGATAAAAGCATTGCAAAGCCAAAGGGGCGAGTACTCAACGATCTAACCGAGACCAGAGCCACTGGAGTCAAATTAGCAAGAACACGATGACAGGAATAAAAGAAAACAATCGAGCTTCTAGGTTCTTTAAAGAAAAGATTTCCCCATAAACATTCATAAACTCTCAAACACCTGCCACCGTTGTCTAACCAATGACGTAAGCATAGTGATCAACTGTAGATGGGCCAAACACCAAGCCTGCAGAGCGCTGTAGAATATCGTGAAAGTAGCCTTTCTTTTTTGAATTGAAAGATGGTTCTTACGAATACCGGGAGAAATTAATATTGCCTTTTATTTTCTTAAGTTTAAAAATTAAATCTTTATAAAACTGGCTGTGAAATACCTTGTAGCAATAGTGATTTTAAACTGCATCTGTATCTTTTTTATTAAATCTGGGTATTGGCGATAAAACTTGCAAACGGGTTTTCTTATCTTATGATACCGATAACCTTGTTAAAAAGTTTTCTTTCATGCAAAGACTACGTTCATTGAAATCATTAACATCATTACAAGCTCAAGAAAAGCGAACAAGCTGTGAGATATAAACCCCGTAAGATGTTGCACGAGGAAAATCGCAGTCTAAAATATAAAAAACGGAAAATTTACTATATAGCATTTAAAATCGGTTCTTTTATCATATATTTTAGTAGTGCCGTATCAATTTTCAATAGAAAGATTGAGATCAAGAATTTTGCTCGTTTGTCTGAAGTGTTTGCTTAATAAGTTGTAGTTCATGAGGGTAAATTTTATTAACCAGAGATGAAAAATGGTTGTTATCTGTATTAAACAAATCATCAAAGTACCTCGAGGTGTTGTTAAAGGCTGTAATAATGTCTCTAGCAAATGTTTGTTGTTGTTTTTTTCAATGAGACCGGTTAGCTTGTCCTAAATTATGAGGGAAAAAAGTAGAAATATCGTAAGTAGACGAACAGAACGCCTGAAAATCATTTGATTTAAGCTTCTTTAACAAGTCATTTGAATTTTTTATAGACCAAAGTATTTTTTGCCAGTGGTTTCAAAAACCTTTTCGCAATACCTAATTACATGATCTTTTATTAGAGTTAAGAGCACGGATAATTAAGTAGTTGTGCAAGAACTAAAGTGTGCAATATTTCTTGCTTTGAAAACGATGTTTTGTGCATTATAGGCAACTAATACATAATCGGAACTTTGTCTTGTTTCGGCTCAACACTGATTCTAAATTTTGTCAGTGTATAAACATTTGTGCCATTAAGCTCTTCAGTTTGAATATTAAAATAATGTATACGTACCACTAATAATTACATTATTTGAAGCTTTATCAGGGGATTCTATATTTCGGACCTTTGGAACTTGTAACTGATACGTTCAAGATTTTTATGAGTCTCCCACACGACAAAACATCGATATTCGATTTCACTTTTTCAACAACTTTACTTACGCTTAACGCAGCAAGAACACGATATCATAAATAAACGATACTCATTGAGCTTCTACGTCACTAAAATGTTTTGTTGAGGGAGGAGGAAATTTTTATGGAAATCTCGAGAAAAGAGCGTAAAAGCTCGATTAATTTCATTTATTATGGGCATCGTATTCATGTCGCATTTACTCCTGGTTTTCAGGCCTTTGTAAAGATATCGAATACCCACACGTTTAGCTTGACAGTTCAATTAGGCCAAAATTGTGTACTTATGTGATTTTGCCAACAACTTTCTCTAGAAGTGGATGGGTTGCAGATGGTTTACCTCGGCAACTTGTGCATGGTTTCTCTAGAAAACATGTAAAAAGGAAAATTCTGTGCTCGGAGCACTGAACTGAGTTATTTGACCGGTGACAAAATGCTTTTTGTTTACTAATAGCGGTAACCTCTCGGGTTTTAATTTTTGTTCGGGTGTTTCCTTTTTTGTTTGTCTTTTTGGAGAGGCTGTGTTTCCTATGTTTGGCCTTCCATGCTATGAATGTTTCACTTTATTAAACGTTTTTAATCGGCTACCTTAGTACAAATCTGGTTACATTGTTTTCTTTCTTTATTAAGTAGAATAAATAGTCCTGAGTGTATTATGTTTCAAATTTTGTGTAAATCTAATATTTTAAATTAAGTTTTAAATTTTACACAATCTTTGTTTCTTTTATAACTGTCATCGTGATCTTGCTGATTTGACTCCAGGTGCTCTGATCTAGGTAAGATTATTAAGCACCCTCCCGTTTGGCTTTGCAATATATGTTTTATATGTTTGTGTGCTTTTGCATGATGAGCTGATTGGTTTTATTTCATCAAGAAAACTTTTACTTGTTGATATGAGAACCTGTTGGGACAAGGTTGATGCACCCAAGAACCTGATTGAAACCACCAGTGGTAATTTGACACTGACCGTTTCAAGGCGGTTACCCCTTCGATTCTCATTTTTATTAATTGTTTGTGGTTTCTGTTTTGAAGCTTATCGTTTTATTAACAATGCTCTCTCTATCTCTCTCTCTCTCTCTCCTCTAATTGGCTGTGTGGGAGGCTGTGTTTTCTGAATGTGGCATTTCCTGATTTGCGTATTTCGCTTTTTTTATAATTATCTTGTATGTGTCTTTTTATAGACCAATAAGCAAGCAAAATGGAATAAATATATTATCATGTTCATATTTGCTCCAAAGCGTCTTTCATGCAGTTTGTCATATAGTCAGGTTGTCCCGGGTAGCTCAATAGGTAGCGTAATTGGCATTGTATGGCTAGTAGGAACAATATCATTGTGAAATCAAAGCGCTGAAAGGGTTGAAAGACTGGCGCGCTGGTTGAATCGAACATGCTCTGCACAGAAATCATTACTGTAAACATATGAAACTATGTGTGATTTTTTCGTTAAACTTTGTGACAGTTACTATCATCAACATTAGCAAATAATTCAGTATATTCAGGGATTTCAATAGATGCAGTTACTTGTATTTTGATGCAAGGAAATTAGGTTTTCCACTTTTTTCACCTGAATCTTAGGTTGGGGGTCTTTTTGATGCAGAAGCGTATGATTAGTGGTTAAATTTTGCTAGAATAACTATGATCAGGCTCCGCCACAACTGAGTAGTGTCAACAATGAAAAATGCACAAGGCTCACGTACCTTAATAGACTGAAACAGTTACAATCTTAATTTTTACGTCGATCGCAACAATGCATTAACAAAAATATTCGCCAACTACTAACGGTCTCCCCAGGATTTTTGGAAGTGTTGTCGCTGGACTGTTCGTGGATTTAAGCTCGCGAAACTTTATTTTTTAACTATCATTTTATACAGTTTTATATTTGTACCAAAGTTTACTGCAAAAACTGTATATAGTACATAGATGGTTTTTTTTTTTATCTCTTTAGAGCCAAGAAAGGTAAAAAGTTACAAAAACAAACATAAATAATGTGAAACAATGTGTAAACAGTATGTCAACATGTGTTTTAATAACATAAACTGATCTGATCTCATCAAGTTACAATGTCAACTATATACTCTGTATAGTTAGTTTTTCACCTTCATTGTCCAAGATATCTCACACATATCAAACTCAGTGTTTCATTACAACTGACAGAATTAGGATTAAACTTTCAGAAGCCCTTTTTTGTGGGGGGGGGGGGGGGGGCAAAGTGCTGACTGCCTTATTATAATCAAACATCAGTACATCAGGACCTTCCATGGAAATCATTAACAATGAATTTAATGTTGAATTGTTAAGCCTGCTTCTAAGCTTTGTCTTCACTCTTGATAAGGTGGAAAAACCCCACTCACAATCTGAAATTAAATTAGTTTACGATACCAGTAAACATATAGACAGCTTCACATATATAAAAATAATATCATAATAGGTATTCAGTTAACACAAACAGGTATAATAAATTATGTAGTGCACCCCTAGAACCTGATTTAACACCCTAGTAGCAAATTATTTTGCCACTGACTGTTCCAAGGCGCTAACCCATACGGTTCCCCTTTTTTGTTAAACAATCAACAAACAAATCATTTATTTTCCTCTCTTCTTTTTGCTGCAGGGGAGGCTGTGTTTTATGAGTGTGGCGATTCCTGATATGCATATTTCCCTTTTTACATATAGTAGCATGAAATTGACTTATTTTATTTATTTAATGCAAGCCACAAGGCTAAGTAAATATATATAAAAAAACATTGCCAACTTCTTGCAACCAGGAGTAGACTTTCTTCCACTTAGGATCGACACCTCACTGGATCGAACTGGCTGTTCGAGGTAGCCGGCGTTGATTCAGTGTCTCGGCATGTTGGGTTACCGCGTCCGGCGTCGGAGTAATTTCACGACGTGAAGGGGTACTTGGCGGGTTCCGCTATTAATTGAGAATATCAACAGTCGGCAGAGCCAAAATACGATCAAACGACACCGACAGACTTGCGAATTCACCACGTGGACAGGCGGAGTTATCCAGCTGATAGTAAAGAAATCGATTGTGATTGGTCAAATCGCCCATTGCTTAACCTTGAATGAGGTATGTATTGAAAAGCGACCTGTGTTTACAATGCAAAAAAAACAGAAAATTATGACATGTCGATTTTGAATAAACGGATGTCGGCGAATTTAACACTTGTTGGAAATAGATCAAAGCTTGTTAACGGTTGTCTGGGGAGAACACTGGGACCCGGCCCGGTCCTTGATAGCCGAGCAAAATCTCGATCCACAACTGCTCCAACCTAACCAAAATGGCAACCCACGCTATCTTCCGCTTGTCACGTGACTGATTTGTTTTTAATCGTTCTTTTAATATCCTTTCATAGTTGTTCGAACAACAACATTAAATTGTTTTCTTGTTTTTATTTGTAGCATTATCTTTCAAAGTTCGAGTTCCTTCTCGAAATATTTGTATTTTCTTAAAATGCACTACTTTTTATGCCACACAACTACGAAATATTTCAGGCGTAACTAAACTACTCCTGCATATCGAGTTGCTTGTTCACTGCCGTAGCTGGTCATGATTTCACTCTACATTTGTCCGATGGAATTTTTGGCATGGATGCTCGAAAATTACACGGAAACTTACTATCAATCGCTCAGAATTCGTGGAATGGTGTGCTGCATTGTGCTTCACACTTGAGCAGAACATTTCGGCCTGCTCTCGCGGTGACCATTAACTTGATACGCTCTCGTGTTCGCAATGATACACCCGAAGTTAAGGACTGCGCATCGCAGAGTTCACAGCATCGTTAGTTAAGACTGGCGCATGCGCGCCAGTCTAAAAAACAGGTGGTTTTCCTGTGAACTTTTGTAGTTTCTAAATTCATCATTTCCAGTTTTTTATCCTTGTTTAAAAATTATTTTGTTCCCGAATGAGTCGTTAACTAGATGTATTTCCGAGGCAGCTTTTAGAACGTTTACCTACGCAACTTAAACTGTGTTTTAGTCTCTTCTTGCATCATGGAAATATCTGATTAAAACATATGACTGTGAATATTTTACTTTGTAATGACAGTTTTAATTGAAAGACATAAGATTAAAGATACTTAAAAATATCATGACAATTGAGAAATTCTATACCAAAGCCTTAATCTCTTTCGAATTAATTCTGTTTGCAAGTACACAGTCGGTTAGAGATCGGAAATGAGATAATTTGTTAATTGGTTACGTTTATCGAGATACCTCCTGATTCTTAGTCTCTGCTAAGGCTATCAGATTAAAACAATTCACCATGATTATATCTAGTTTGCATTCCCGAACTGTCTTCACATTCCAACAAGATAACTGAGCATAAAGTACACAGTATGTAATTAATATAATGTAAACTAAGAAATTAAACGAATAAATAAAATGCGTATAGCATAAACATTATCGGGGTGATAGTCTGGTTATTAATATAATTGTGTATATTGGCATGCAAAAAAGGTGTTCTTCTTAGTTGTTCGTTTATCTTCATAAAGTTCAGTAAAGTATAGTTTATATTTTTTCAAACTAGAACTGTGCTCAAGATTATAAAACTAAATCTGGAGACCAGTCTGCTATAGATTTAAAACTGGTCTCAAATCTGAGTTTCATGACCTTCGGCCTTGGTCTCAACCATCATGATTTTTGTTGCCGAGATTCTGCAATATTCCGCGCAAAAGATGTTTCGACAAATGCGTTCCACGGTTTAAAAGAAAAGACAACTATCAGAAAACAAACACATGCAACCATTCTTTGTATTTGTCATAAGTGTTAATGCCAGATATTAAATAAACGTAAAGTAAAAACCCTAAACAAGTGTTAAAATGATTTCTGAGAACGACGTTTGTAAAGATCGGAGTTTTTTAACAGTTATTATTACATTGTATGTATTAATTTTGAGACCATTGAATACGTTTTAGGGTTTAAAAGTAGGATCTAATTTAGAAAAATGATTTTGGATGTAATTGATGTCTATTTGATCTATATGAAGGCTTCATTTGGTTCTCAGGTGATTTATATAGATCGTCCGTAAACGATTCAAAACGAAAGGCTAACACCATGATACAACTCTCGTTATGCTTGATAATTAAATCAACTACAGTTGTTCTCTTTACTTACCGCATTGTTTGCTCGACGGTGGAATGATTTTAAGAATTAATGAAGGTCTCTATAGAAATCTTGGAAAAGAATTACAAAACAAACTCGATCTGTTTCTTTTACACCTGCCGTCGTGTTCTTGCTTATTTGACTGCAGGTGCTCTAGTTTTATTAAGTTCATTGAGAAAAAACCTTGACAGTATCATAAGCTTCGTCTGTGTATGCTTTCGCACGCAACATTGTCGACCTGATTCTTGGGATGGAGATGATTTTCCATGAAAAGCTGTGCTTGTTTGTTTAAATGAAAATCAATTGGAGTTAGGTAGGTGCACCCTAAAATCTGGTTTAAAACCCAAATTGCAAAATTTAATGGTTTTGACACGGATGCATTAACCCTTAGGCTTCTGTTTTTGTTATTTAATTGTGATGTCATTTTTGAAATTGATCATTTCATAAATCTATGTTTTGTTTTATTCTCTACTTTTTGGCTGTGATGGAGGCTGTGTCTTCTGTATTCTATATGCATATTTCACCTTTCTCCACTTTCTAATGACTCATCAAGACATTTCTCTGCTATTATTTCTTTTTTTCAAACATGTGTTGAACATGCCTACTGAGTACTTCCTGTTCATCTATTTTCAATTTTTTCTGAAATCTTCATCTAATGTGTTTATGGCATCAGTTTACATTCAATTATTCATGTATCTAAAAACGAGTACAATCTGGTTCAAGACGTATTGCACAAGTAGCTTTTATAATCAAAGTTCCGCATTTTGTACATATTAAGTAATACCTTAAAAGTTTTTAATGGACACTTACGATAATAGTGTCATAATAGAATTTTCGCATAATTATATATCTAACACCCTTGAAATAACAAATGAAAAGCCTTAAAATCAACAACATTTATTTTTTCGTTAAAAAGGGGCTGGCGCTTTTCTGTTTTCTCATCCGCCTATCTTTCGAAGGTTTCTTATGTTGTCGGTCATTATTTATCAAATAACGATTAATTTTTTTCTTGAAAATGATTGTTTTATGTTTCTTAAGACATTTTCAAAGTGAAGAGGAACTTATTTTCCAATATTATTCATTTCTTGACTACATAGAACATAGCACATGTGCGTATTTCGTAAACAAAAAAGTGTAGTGTATTCACTATTAGACCTGTAACAGCATGCATAATATAAAAGATTAACAGCACCTACTCAAGTATTAGTTGATATTTAAGTCAAGAAGAATAACTTGATATTTTTTTCTGTAATTAACGTTCTCTAACGCAAATAAATAACACAGTTTCAATTATATACGTTTTTCTCATCGTATCTTTGTTTATCTAAGATAAGTGTACTTTACATAAACATGTTTGTATTCGTGGCATAGAAGAGAACTTTTGAATTATAGTTTGGTTATTGTGCGTAAAGAAACGATGTTTAATAGAAATATCAAAAATACAAGCAAATGTAAACACTAAGTTTGAATTTTAATATAAAAAGTCTCGCGAAACAAACTAGCCCGAAAAATCATAAACAACCATCTCAAATGTGTTTTGTTGAAACATATTGTTGTTAAAGCCTTGAAAACGGACATCAGGAAAAGTCAAGCTACTAAAGCACAGCTAATTAACATAACAAAAAATTATCTGAAATTAAGACAATGTCCTAAATGTTTTTCTTTCCTTTCCGAAATAGTAGAGTTGAAGACTTCAAATACGTTGTTTTATATTGTATTTAAAATGTCGTTTTTCAATAAACACATTTTCAAAAACTCGTGCTCCCCACCAACTTAGCAAATTCAAATTAGAAAATTTCAACCAAGTAAATGTTATTTTACGTTAAAAAAGATGAAGTGGTAAATTGTTTAAAGGAAAAATATTTAACAGTTTAAATTCTTCTTGTATTGTGAAATAGTCAGTTTTGTATAGCAACACAAGACAATATCATTTGAGGCTTAATTCTGTATGCAAATGTTGTGTAGGGAGGTTACAGCAAACAATAAGTATTTTGTTGAAGTTCTTCCACTAAATATTGGCAGCTTATACACCCAATTTGAATTTTGTTTATAGCCGAAATTCGCAGTAGCCGAAAGTTCATCAATTCTCTAAAGCTTTCTGTCAGAACAATAATTGTAAATTTAACGCTTGTCAGATCGCTGCCAGATCTAAGAAGAATAATCGTCATACATTAGTCCATTCGCAGACTGTCTTTAGAAGAGACTTATCCGTTTGAGCACACAATGCATCTAAGCTTCGTTAACTCCACGATGATTTATTTCTCTTCAGGCTTTAATTATCATATTTGTATGATTTCAACAGATACCGTATAATTGTTTTCGTCTACATCGTCTTTTTCAATGTGAAGGAACTGTATTTACAACGAAATTGCGTGTATAAAAAAAATACTGAAGATTGCCAGATATAAAAATATTTAATGTATACATGAAAAAGAACTTTGAAAGCTTTCGAATACAACACTATTGCCGGCTCAGTCAAACTGAGCCTGTTCATTGGCAGTTATAGAATCGCATATATTATAACTACCCATAACGCCTAGTCCCGGGTTAAGAGAAACTCAATATTAACACCAATTAACACTGCGAATTCGAACTATCCTTAACGATGTTGTGCTTATGGCGGTGAACATTGAACCTTCAATGAGATATTTTCAGATAAATATCATTCATGCTCCCCATATAAATCCCCATATAAAAGAATGGGTTTGCTAGAAACGAGAAAAATAAATAAATAAATAATAGAAATGTGTTCTTAAATAAAGTGGTGCAATGTTCTTAAATCATTACTTTGAGAAACGGTTTATGATAACGAGGACATTTGCTTTCTTAAATTACTGTCGAACCCTGTCGGTAAGTACCTCTAAAAGAAAAATTGCTAAGCACGTGGATATTTATATCGTTGTGATACGAATGTGTATATTGAAGAACTTTGCTACAATTGTTAACAAATAACATTTCATAAACATCAACCAGGTTTTGACACGGATTTTACCATCTTTGTTATATGTTTTATGTGTTTTTGCATGCAACATTGTTAAGCTGATGGGTGAGTTCGAGTTATTTCACCAAGACAACTTGTACTTGTTTGTTGATATGAGAACCTGTTGCAAGTGTGAGGTTGGTGCACCCTTAAACCTGGTTTAAACCCCCAGTGGCAATTTGTTTTGCCACTGACCATTCCAAGGCGGTAACCCCAATGGTTCTCTTTTTCGTTTATTGTTTATGACGTCTCATTTGAATTGACATACTTATAGCAGAATGCTCTCTTTTCCTCTCTTCTGTTCACTGCGTGGAGAGGCTGTGTTTTGCGAGTGTGGTGATTCCTGATATGCATATTTCACCTTTTTTTTAATTCAGTCGTTTCTAAACAGTTAGTGTTTAACCTTATAAAGTTTATTGTTATTTGCCCCTCTGAGGGTCCCCGTGAAAAGGTCCATATCTTTTTATTCTTATTCATTTTCAATTTAAGTAGTACGTCTTATAATGTCAATTGTTTAAATGCTTTAACTTATTTTGACCAAGGTCATAAAACTAAAACAGGTGACCAGTCTTAAAACTCAAGCATCATAAGTTTTCTTTTATTCCAGCTCATTAGAACATAAAACATGTAGAACAGAACAATATTCTGGAGATATCATAATCTTAATCACGTGACGTTATATAAAAAGAGGGAAGTCAAAACAGTCATGAGACTTGTCTCAACTCTAGTTAAGGATCTTGGGCTTTTTTAGTTGCGTGGGGATCTTGTTATTCGATAACTGTTTCTCAAGTGGATTGTTGTTAAGGTGTGTATGTCAATAAGGTGTTTAATTTTATTTGTTCGCTTCGTTTATAATATGGTTTTAATGATTAGGTTGCGGTTCTTTCCTTGGTCTTTTATGTTTTGATAAATGCTAGGAATATTAAAAATAATAGTACAACGAACAAACATTTGTTTAATCTTTATTCAACATGGGAATCATTTAAAAGATAATAAAAACATTTAAGTGTAGCCTTGCCTTAAATAAAACATGATGGTCGCCGCGATATGGTCAATAGCATGTTTAAATATAGTAGTGAATGATGTCCTTAAATCGCTCAATGTTGTGTCGACAACCACAGACATAATGCGAGCTGTTTACACGAATGCTTGTTGACTTCTAGACGAGATGTTTTTGTTTTAAAATCGTCAAAATGGACTTAACAAATCGTGTATGTAGTTCAAATATCTCCACTTAATATGATACTTAATCGATGTTTGAAACTGAATTATCACATCTATATCTTCTCTTATTTTTATAGATGAAATTGACACTTCAAAAAACAACCATATATGAAAGATTGAATAACATGTGTAAACCCGGTTTGTTTAAACATGATCATGTGGAGTATTGGAATTTTTATTCATATTTGTTCAAACTCCATAGCATGGCCAAGTTATTATGTAGGCATATCATGTAAAGTAATGTGTTATTTATCCCGACCGATGGTAGGCAAAAAGCAGTGGTTGCGGTATTTTCAGACGAATAGGCATAGCCGATGACAAGACATGGGTACGGTGCCCTTTAGGATCGCTGAGTGGCAGTAAAATGTAGGCCTCTTTGGAGTTTGAAGGTTTTTAATCGCGCAACATCCCGCCTATCCTAGACAATATTTAATAACGGAAAACAAATTGCATTTAAGGTGTTGCCTTAACAATTAATTGAACTCTAGAGTATAAACACTTAAAAATAAAACAACTTAATCACTTAAATAGGAACCAATGTAAAATAAAGAAAGTTAGCTCGGTAAAAAAAAATGAAGTATATTTATTTAATGATGTAAAGCATTGTTGTTTAGAACAGTGCGGCTGTTTATTGTTGCACATTTTTAAAATTTTATATCTTTATCAAGCGAAAACAGTATCAATAATTTTTATGGCCGAGACATGAACTTATTGATAACTTGTTAGGCGAGCGCATTAGTCAAAGTTATTTGATATCGGGGAGGTCACGTTGCGGAAGCTGAGACGTGGAATTCATTTTTTCTTCTTTTATTAGGTTTATACTGGTTTTAGATTGGTTTATTTTTACTTGTCTTAGCTAACATGAGTGTTATGTTTGTTTATTTGTATATAAATACTCTCTGCATATCTACATTTGGTTTAAAGAGCAAAACATTTTGCTGTATTTTGTTTGACATTTATTTGACAGATGACCGCAACATAGCGTATACGATATCTTTATGGTTTTTCTGGACATTTCTGCCGCGATTTTAGAGTTTTTATGCAATGATATTTCACCTTTTGGCGCGTCTGTACTATGTTATTTAAGCATTATTTTATGTAAGATGAACAACCAAATGTAAATATAACATCAGGATGCTTTAACCTGCAAATTCCCGTGTGTTTACTTTTTAAATGTGTGCTATTCATATAATATGCAACGTTGTCTTCAGAATAGTGTGTGTAATGATGTGGTATATTACTTTATTTTGAAAATAATTCAGTTTTCTGAGAAAATCTCCTTCAAACTTTGCGCATTACCCTCCAAAATAAGTGTGTATGCGCAGCCTGATCTATCGTTTCGGTGATGTATTTTATTAATAAATGTACGAAACTAAACGCCGTAATATAAAATTTTAGAATAATTTATCATAAATGGGAACAAAGTCTAAGTTCTAAAACAAGTTCGTGGTTTCTGCGTTTTTAGTATTCAATAACTGATATATAAATGCATTTGCAGGGCAATTGTTTTGTATTTTCTAATGAATAATAAATTTAAAATTTGAGTTCTGCATTAATTAATAACATTTATGGGTGTTTCTGGTGTAGATAAAAAGATTAAAGATTATTCATTTAATCTTAAAATAATGGTTTTAAAAAGTTACGAACGTCGAATAAATGACTGCAATTACAACACGAATTCCTGAAATACAATTCTTTCTCAAGAAGGTATGCAACCCAAATCAAAACAATATGTGTTGTTTACATCTGCTGCAAAATATATATTTGACAAAATTCCGTGGTTGAGCATTTTAACATTGTTGTTGAAGTTATAAGCAACTACAAACCAATTAGTTTAATTACAGACTGTTTATTTGTAATTATTTTCATGCCATCATGATTGTCTCGAAACGCTTTATTATCTCGTTAATTAATACGTTAACCAAAATGCCGTTACAGACTCTCCTAGTCAATTATTTACTGAATTTATTTGTCATAGCTGGTAATATATCAAGTCTTGTGAGTCTATTTCAACAAAAACGTTCCAGGTTTAATTAAAATGTCAGAAAAAACGACAAGAGTTGTTAGCTTGGCGTTGGAATGTATGTGGAAAAAAGTTACGATATAATTTCATCAGACTTATTGATAACACAACAATTTATAAGAGAGTAATAAGAGGCTTATTTTGTAAAACTGGGTTTGAAATGTTGGCTATGGAATGTATTCCACACATTAGACTTCAAGTAAGAATTTTTAATTCACAAAATAGAGTTAGTATAATTTAATATCTGACGATTTTATATGCAAACAAAAGCAGATGCGTGATATTTGTTTAACTTTACATTTGGCTAGATCCTGTCCTATTTAATTTGATTTATAAACTCGGTAGCCTGCTCGAAAATTATGGTGCTAAGCGCTGCCGCTGTAATTGTTCGATTCACGCTCTAGGCATATATCATTTCACTTAGTTATTTAAAGTCGTTTTTCTTGAGTTAATCATTTACCCTAGTGCGAGCCTTGTTATGATTTTCACTCGGTATATTACAAGACCACATACGAACATTGAGTTTGATCCTTATATATTGAAATTTGTATGGTAAAGGAACGATTTCACATAACGTAGTCAGTCTATTTAAGTTAAAATGTCATTTCGACAATCGATATATATTAAAGACATCTATGATTTTTTTTATGAATACGACTAACTTTTATGAAAAAAAACACAGCACAAAACACCACTTCTGCTCTGAAATAATTAAGATGCAAAACAAAACATAAAAAAAAAAATTCATGTATAAAACTGAGGCTATTTTGTTTACCGTAATCGTTTTTATCTAACTTTTCTGAAGGGCATTTAAAAGCAAATTGATCGAAAATTCATTTGCATTCTTGTCAATTCATACATTTATCTGCTATAATGTTTTAATACAGTTTGCACAAAATTACCTTAATTTTTCTTTATAATGTAAACAGTTTGGCTGGTCAGCATAATTGTAAATATAAAGATATGTGAAAGTTGTATAGCCATTATTAAAAACCGTGTAACGCCGGTTATTGAAATGGGTAAAAAGGGAACTTTGAAAGTCACAAATATATGCAACCGCGGGTTGATTGACCCCATCCATGGGCAGTAATGAAATTTCTGAGCACATATGTGTATTAGTTTAATTAACAGGCAACATGTTGCACTTCAATATTGGAGAAAGCAGATCATTAAAAGTATTGAGACTCTCCTCTAAGATAGTTTTATTATGTTCTTGATTTAATCGTATCTTTTACTCGTATTATCCGGGAAATAAATGCAGGCATTTCAAAATAGGTAACACATTTGTACCGATGCAGTGCATCATTATGAGGCTTTTATCAAATCAGTACAGATGCAGTGCATAATTATAAGGCTTTTAATTTACAACTACACTTTGACAAACGGGACATTTTTTCAAAATAAAAACTTGAAAGCTTAATTACCGTAGAAAAAGTCGTACCCATTGATTTTTCCTCTTAGACTATGACAATATTTCCAAAATTTTACCTATTCTTCTCAATTATCGTATTAAGAACTAACTTGAAGTAAACCAAGAAGAAAAGACACAGTGTATCAGTAAAATGACCCGTTATCGATGTCATTCAGTGATGGTTACGTATATCGGGGCTATCCGATCAATCCTTTTTGGGGTTGTCTCGGCTAGCTCAGTTGGTTGCGTCGCACGAATTGCAGGGCTAGGAGCTGTCGCCTTGACGGTGCTGGGTTCGCTCCCAGCTAGAGGTACTATCATTTGTTAATAAACCACAGCAAGACTCTCCGTGTTCTTAACACGCTTTGCAGGAATTTGAACGAAAAAGACGGAGGCATAATAAAATATGTTTTTGGAACTGTAGGCAGGAGCTATTCGGTTTATTTTGTACAGAGCAGTGGTAAAAAAAAGATAGAAAAGGTTAAAATATGGGGAAATTCAATGTAACAGTAATTACTGCCAGGTCATAAAATGGAAGTTCCTCTGTACCGTCCTCACTCTGAACTTGCTTTTCTTGATCTAAAAGATTAAACGGGAGATGGATGTATAAATATTATTTCAATACCAGTTTATCGATTTGTTCAGCTACTTTGTTGCACTACTTGAAAGGGAGAAAAAGCGTTTTGAAATTTTGAAAAATAGCTCGGACACGATTCCATCTATTTTGTTGTTCTAGTCGACCCGATATTGAACCAAACGCTTTGGTATGTCAAACATCACCAAAACCTATTACCTTTAGTTACCTTTCATCGCTTTCCATGCTTCTCAGGAAAAACCACAGGTAGAAAACAAAATCCATACGAAGCCAAATAGTTGTAAGATGCGACTAGCAAATGGATATAGTATTAATACAACACTTCGAAATAAGACACCACAAACAATTAACCGAAAAGAAAACCAGAGGAGTTACCGCATTGGAATGGTCAGTGGCAAAATGCATTGGCTTCTGTAGATATATCTGATATGTTTTTTTATTATATACCCTTTACTGAGTTTAGCATAGTGCAGCGTTTATACACAAAATTGATACAACTCGTCAGATTAATAATTCCGTATTGAACATTGTCCAATTTTCCGATTCTGTATTTTTCAAGCTTCCGGTAGTTTCTGCTTTTCAAAATGGCCTATTTCAAACCGCGATATTTTCTCAAATTTACATTAATTTTGTTGACTCCAATGACACTCACTCTTTAAAAATAATCATTGATTTCACGGCCTTTACAAAACAAAATATGAAATCGTCAAAAAATGTAAAAGAAAGTTAAATTAATAGATAGTTATTGTGGATTAAAATTCCAGAGTTATAAAGCAATTTTTGGTGAGTCTGTGCTATCTTATTTAAGAATAATTGCATTGTTGAGCAACCTAACGTTAATACAACCTCAAGATAAGTTCTTTCTTCACTTTAATACGTCTAACAATGAGGATTAATGTCAGGTTTTAGAGAGAAACAGCAAAATGTTTTCCCTTTAAACCAAAAGTAGACATGAACGTTGTCAATATATGTAACATGTTGTTCAAAATAATGTTTGTAATTATGTGGTATATTATTTTATTTTTGAAATTAATTCAGCTTTCTGAAACAATCTCCTTCAAAGTTTGGGCATTATCTTACCCAATAAGAGTGACTGCTTAGCTTAGCTATCGTTTCGGTGATGTATTTAATTAAAGTATGAAATTAACAAAATATTACGAAAAAAATGTCGTAATATAACCTTTTAGAATAAATTGTCATAATTTTTCGGGAACAGAGTCTAAGAACTTATCAGTTCGGTATAAGTATCTAAAAGTGATAAATGTTATAAATGGTATGCATATGCAAGGCAATTGTTTTAACTGTTCGAATTAATAATAAATTCAAGAAATTATTGTTCTACAATTAATAATTATTATGAGTTTTTAGATCAAAGATTAATCTCAAAATAGGTTTAAAAATGATAGAAACATTGAATTTCTACGGTAACAACACGATTTCCGGAAAAACAGTTTTATCTTTAATGCTATTGCCTCTAATTTGGATCTAACGTTAAGAAAGTTTGTATCAATAATCAAAACAATATGAGTTGTCGATTTCTGCAGGAAAAAATAAAATATATTTGACAAGCCTCCATGACATAACATGTTAAGACATGTTATTAATGTTATATGTAAAACAAAATTATTAGTTTAATTACATCCTTGTAATTAACTCAATGCCATCATAATTGTCTTGCATCGCTTTATTATCTCGTTTAATATGTTAACCAAAATGCCGTTAGAGACACTCCTAGTCAATTATATACTGAATTTATTTGTCATAGCTCGTAATATATCAAGCCGTGTGAGTCTATTTCAACAGAAACGTTCCAGGATTAATGAAAGTGTCAGGAAAAACGACAAGAGTTGTAAGCTAGGCGTTGGAATGTATATGGAAAAAATTACGATATAATTTCATCAGACTTATTGATAACAAACAATTTATAAGAGAGTTATAAGAGGCTTATTTTGCTGAACTTGGTTTGAAAGTTTGGCTATGGAATGTATTCCACAAATGTGGCTTCAAGTAAGGATTTTTAATTCACAAAATAAAGTAAGTACAGCCGACACCTATCACACCTGACATTTGGGGCACGAATTCGACTGGTCCTTGAACACAAATCCTGAAAGTTTTTTCTTAATAATGTAAACAGTTTGACTCGTCACCATAATTCTAAATAAAAATGTATGTGTAAAGTTTTATAGCTATCTTTAAAAACAGTGTGACGCAGGTTATTGACATGGAAAATAAGGGAACTTTAAAAGTCACAAATATATATTGATTGACCCCGTTCATGGGCAGTAATGAAATTTCTGAGCTCGTATGTGTAACAAGTAGTTTAATTAACAGGCAGCATGTTGCACTTCAATATTGGAGAAAGCAGATCATCAAAAGTGTTAAGACTCTCCTCTAAGATAGCTTTATTACCTTCTTGATTTAATCGTATCTTTTACTCGTATTATCCCTGAACAAAAATAAGTAACACATTTGTACCGATGAAGTGCATGATTATAAATAAGGCTTTTAACAAATTAGTACAGATGCAGTGTATAAATATAAGGCTTATAATAGACAACTACAATTTGATAGACGGGTCATTTTTTAAAATTAAAGCTCAAAAGCTAAATAACCGTAGAAAAAGTTCGTATCCATTGATTTTTCATCTTAGACTCCGGCAAGTTTTCTAATTACCTATACTTCTCAAATATCGTATTAAGAACAAATTTGAAGTAAAACAAGAAGAATACGCAAAGTGTACTGGTTAACAAAAATACACGAATCCCCTAATTAATAACGAGATTTATTGAAAACTCTTGTTAATAAACAACAGCAAGACGTTCCGTGTTCTTAATAACACGCTTTGAAGGAATTTGAAAGAAAAAGACGGAGGCATAATAAAATATGTTTTCGGAACTGTAGTCAAGAAGCTATTCGCAATATTGTGTTCAGAGCAGTGATAAAAGAAGATAGACAGGTTATATTATGGGGTTATTCAATGTAACACTAATTGCAGCCAGGTTCTAAAATCGAAGTCTCTCTGTACCGTCCTTACTCTGAACTTGCTTTTCTTGATCTAAAAAATTTAACGGGTGATGGATGTATAAATATTATATCAATACCAGTTTATCGATTTGTTCAGTTTCTTTTGAATTACTTAAATGGGAGATAAAGAGTTTTGAAAGTTGAAAAATAGCTCGGACACGATTCGATCTATTTCGTTGTTCTAGTCACCCCGATATTGCACCAAACGCTTTGGTATGTCAAACATCGCAATAACCTATTAACTTTAGTTACCTTTTCATCGCTTTCCATGCTTCTCAGGAAAAACCACAGGTAGAAAACAAAATCCACACGAAGCCAAATAGTAGTGAGATGCAGCTAGCAAATGGATATAGTATTAATACAACACTTCGAAATAAGACACCACAAACAATTAACCGAAAAGAAAACCTTAGGAGTTACCGCCTTTGAATGGTCAGTGGCAAAATGTATTGGCTTCTGTTGATTTTATCTGATCTGTTATTGTATTAGCTTCAGCCCACGCACTGATCGATACTCGACAAAACAGACAAACACGTTAAACAAACGTAGCTAATGACACAACCAAGCATAAAAGGTTGGTACTCGATGACAATACCGAGACCGAAAAATGTTGTGTCAATTACTATTCCTAGGCTGTAAGACAAATGCTTCTTTGTTTTTGTGCTGTTTTATTATATATTTTTTGTTTGTTTTTGTTCTTTTTTGTTTTATCTTAAATAAATTCAGTGACCATACTAATAAAGTATTTATCGAGTATTTGTACTGTATGATAATTTTTGTAATTGAACCTGGATGAGGAAAAAGATGGAAGACATACGTAATAACGATGTAAGCTAGAATATCGTTTTACATGTAGCAACTGGTGTTTTAAATGTACCAACCGATTTCTACATCATATTCATGATTTGTTCTATTAACCCTACACTCTACAGAGATGGAGGTTAGTACCTATTGAAGTGGAATCGACCATATATTTCATTAATTGCTTCATTCTGGTTTTGATTTATAGTGAGTTTGTTCTAATTTGTTTTGTTATCGAATTTCACACGGAAATACAGATTATCTTATCACTTTCACACAATGCTGGAATTGTTTCATCCAGCTTATTTCCATCAAAGGTAACAACTGTGACTACCTGTAGAATAACGATTTCTGTTATTTTTTGTAATTAATAAGAATTTGTGATTGTTACTTATTAAAGTTAACTATAAATAAATATAATTCTTGGTATCTTTTATTCTTTTTATTGCCGAAATCTTTTTTGTTGAACCACGTGTTTTTCGAATACTATATTTTCTAATTTTTTAATCGAACCATTATCTTTTGACCGGCTCGGTCAATGCGGAACCCTATACAACAGTGATTATATGTTGCATTGATAGTTTCTCAGTCAAATAGAAACACACACAATGCAACAGACAGAGAGATTGTTATTGTTTTGGCGAAAATGCCCGTTTCACCTCTTTCCCTTAATGATAAAACACAATAAAAAAGTTTAACGTTAAGGTATATATAATTGAAAAAGAGTTCAAATTGGAATATATTTAAATATAATTAACAAAATAGGAAACTTTCACAAAATAATGCAAACTCCGAAATTTACTACGCATAATGTGGATAGCAATAATAATTATAACGGCAGTATGTTTTCTTCTGGAAAAAGGTGAAATATGCATATCAGGAATCGCCACATTCAGAAAAAAACAGCCTCCCCACACAGTCAAGAAGAAGAGAGGGGGAGAGAGCATGGTTAATAAAATGATCAGTTTCAAAAAAGACACCACTAACAATAAACAAAAATGAGAACCCGAGGGGTTACCGCCTTGGAACGGTCAGTGGCAAATCAAATTGCCACTGGGGGTTTAAACCAGGTTCTAGGGTGCACCAACCTCACACTTGGCTCAACAGGTTCTCATATCACAAAACAAGTACAAGTTGTCTTGGTGAAAAAACTCCAACCCACTTATCGGCTCAACAATGTTGCATGCAAAAGCACACAAACATATAAAACATAAGAAGCTAAGAACATTGCAAAGCCGAAGGGGCGGGTACTAAATGTTCTTACCGAGACCAGAGCTCCTGGAGTAAAATCAGCAAGAACACGATGACAGGGATAAAAGAAACAAATCGAGCTTCTAGGTTCTTTTAAGAAAAGATTTCCCCATTAACCTTCATAAACTCTTAAACACCTGCCACCGTCGTGCAACCAAAGAGGTAAGCATAATGATCAACTGTAGAAGGGTTAATCACCAGGCCTGCAGAGCGCTGTAAAATATCATGTTGGTAACCTTTCTTTTTAAATTTACAGATGGTTTTTACGAATAACCGGGAGAAATTAACACTGCCTTTTATCTTTTTAAGTTTATCAATTAAATCTCCATAAAAAACTGGCTGTGAAATACCTTGTTGCAGAAGTGATTTCAAACTGCATCTGTATTTATGAATTAAATCTGGGTATCGGCGATAAAACTTGCATAAGGTTTTCCTTAATTTGTGATACCGATAACCTTGTTTTAAAAGTTTTTCTGTAATGCAAAGATTACGTTCATTGAAATCATTAACATCGTTGCAAGATCTTGAAAAGCGAACAAGCTGTGAGATATAAACCCCATAAGATGTTGCACGGGGAACATCGCCGTCTAAAAACGGAAAATTTACTATATTAAAATTAAAATCATCTCTTTTATCATAAATTTTAGTAGTGACATAACCATTTTCAATGGACAGATTTAGATCGAGAAAGTTTGCTTGCTTTTCTGAAGTGTTCGCTTTATTAAGTTGTAGTTCTTTAGGATAAATCTTATTAACCAGTAATGGAAAATGGTTATTGTCTATATTTAATAAATCATCAAGGTACCTCGAGGTGTTGTTAAAAGCTGTAATTATATCATCTTGATGTTCAGTAGAAAGAGATAACATAAAGTCTCTTTCATAACAGTATAAAAACAGATCAGCAACAAGGGATGCACAATTTGTACCCATTGGGATGCCTTTTTCTTGTTTATAAATAGAGGTACCGAATCTAACATAAATATTGTCCAGTAAGAAAGTTAGCGACTCTATTGGGTCTTGACAAGTCCATAAGGTATAATTATCATAAGAACCATCAGTAAAAAATGCCCTATGTTCATTACAAGCGATGAAGGTTTTATTTTCTCTTGCAAACGTTTTTTCAATGAGACTGTTTAGTTTGTCTCTTATTAAATTATGAGGGAGCGAAGTGTATAATGTTGAGGAATGATAAGTAGACAAACAGAACGCCCGAAAATAATTTGATTTAAGCTTTTTCAAAACGTCATTTGAATTTTTAATCGACCAAAATAAATTTTTGCAAGAAGTTTCAAAAACCTTATCACAATACCTAATTACATGTTCTTTTATAGCTGTAAGACAAGATGTTAAGAGCACGGATAATTTAGTAGTAGTGCAAGAACTAGAGTTAGCAATAAATCTTGCTTTGTACGGTGTTTTATGCATTTTAGGCAACCAATACATAGTAGGTACTTTGTCTTGTTTCGGCTCAATACTGATTCTAAATTTTGTAATTTGTAGAGTGTGTGCAGTAACAATATCACTCTCAGATGAAGAAGTCAGTATATAAGCATTAGTGCTGTTCAGTTCTTCAGTTTGAATATTAATATAGTGCACCCGTCACACTATAATTACATTATTAGAAGCCTTATCAGCAGGTGTTAAAACAAATCTGTTATGAAAGGCTTGAATTCCTTTTTTCAAATGACGAAAGTTAAAACGAGGTCGAGGTGGTAATAAAGCAATGTTTCTTTCATAAAATGATATACGAGTGTCAATTATTTTGAATATGTGTATTTTCCAGTTAGAAAGTGCACTAGGCTCGGCATGTTCTCTTTTGCACCATTTATTGCAAAATAAGTTTAAAGACTCAGCAATTTCTGCACGGCATGCATTAAAATCAATTTTGGATGATATTCTATATGTGGGACCTTTAGAAATTAAATTACGAATTCTAGAGTCTTTGATTAAATTAAGATCACCGGTAACAATATGACCGGCAGGCTTATAGCAATATTTAGAAGTTAAACACTCTCAAGATTTTGGTGTATTTTCAATGATCTGTAAATCCGAGGTAATTTTATTGTAATTAAAAATTGTATTTCTAGTTGGTTTGTTGTATTTATAACAAACCATAGGCGATTCAGTATTCTTAAAATAAATAGGAACATCCGATTGAACTGTTTTATCTTTAAATATACTAGGAAGGTCAATCAAATCTATTCCTTTATTTAAAAAAGAAATTTTTAGGAAATGTCTTTGATGGTCAGATTCCAAGTCAATGTGCGGCCTGAGAACATGCCGAGTATAACACTGAATAAGACTAGCAACCTCGTAAAGTGGATGGGTTCTAATGACGTTGTCGTCGGCTTCCTCATCCAGTTTCTGCAGACTTGATATAGAAAGAGAAGCCAACCTAGATAGCATAGCGTGTCTGCCAGATTGTTTTAAAGTAATATGTAGGTCATGAATAGAACAACGAATACGTGATTTTCTTTTTATGTTTCCATTAGTTCTGCTTCCGTGCGACCTCGATTTTCTTTTACGTATTTCAAGCAATTCAAAGACGTCATAATCAGGATTTTTAGAAATTTTGCCTTCTTGATAAATATTTTCATTTGAACCAAGTGGGTTATGAGTTTGTAATTTTTTAATCCATTTCTGCTCCGAAACGAGCCTGGCCCTGATTTTAAATGCTCTTGAAGCAGTGCTGTCAAATGTAAGTTTTTCTACTGGTTGAACGGAAATATTTTGTAAACGGTGTCCTGAATGCTTAAAGTGTTGGTATAAAAATGTTTTAAATTTGCTGTTGTTTCGAATTTTAGAACAATGTTGTCCTAAACGTGTTTTTAAAGGGCGACCTGTTTGTCCCACATATTGAATTCCACAGTTATTAGAATTTCAAGTTAAAACGTAAACAATATTTTCAGTTCGTCAGTCTATATCATTATTAATGTTAACTGAGAAAGTTCTGCCGTTAACTGTGGATTAAATGATAGAATTGCAATTCAAATAATCACAGCATCTGCACCTCTTAGAATTGCACTTGAAAATAGAAGGATAAGATCTGCGTCTTCCGTCATTCAATTTATTTGGTGTAGAAATATTGTACTTTGGAAGAATAGGAGAATTTAAAGGTGAAAGAGTAATTTTTAAATTGTTTTTAAATAAATTTGTACAACCCTCTGCAGACCTGTCATATTGGTAGAGCTTGCCGAAGATAAATTAATACGTGATAAACGAACTGAAGGCTGCAGACTTTTAAAAGATTCAATTTTATGCGGTGTTTGGACAGAAGACGCAGAAGATAGCCTTATTGGTGAAAGATTTATTTTCAATATTTTATTCTGTGCCGCCATAATGAAATCTGTAGAAAGAATACCATTATATGAGCAGTTCAGTATCTATCGCTTTATGAAGCAAACAATTTTAACCATTTAAATTTTAAAAATTCATTGGTTGTGGCAAAAAAAGTTAGATTTGTTTCTTAATTTAAAGTAGGGGTGTAATTCGCAGGTTATTTTATCGTATTTCTTTGTATCTGTTGAGTAATATTGTGTTTTTATTTTCCATCTGTGCATACCATACACTTTTAAATATTACAGTCAAATATTTTGTTTCAAACTTTTCTGTTTAATTATAGGATCTCACCAAGATTTAAGAAAAAGGAGATAACTTTGACTTATGTGTATACAGTTACAGCTTCTTCGCCCTTGATCAAACGTCAAGGCATATTCAAATACCAAGACTAAATGAAATATACCTTCATTTAACAAAACTTTTGAATTCTCAAATCGTTATTCACATTATTTTTGTGTTCAGCTCATACACATTATAGAATGTGTCAGTAATACTACTGAAAAGATTTTGTTTTGTTTTCTTTTTGACAAGAATTTCATATATATTTGCATTTAGAGTTTTTACTTTTTTCGTGAAAAAAATCACTAGACTAAAGAATGGATTTGTCGATAACGTTATAACTCACAAATAACACAGAAAAGTTTTTATTTCTGACCGTTTGCTTTCTTTTCATTTCTTTTCAGGTGAGCTTTTGATTTAGCAGATTCTTTTTTAAATAATACTGTTTACTTCATATAAATTTGCGTTTAAATTTTCACCCTTTATGAAAAATAATCACTAGACTTAAGAATGAATGAATTGACACTATAATCCACAGCTAAAACAGATATTGTATTATCTCAGGCAGTAACATCAGTTTTCTCTTCTTCTCAGGTGAGCTTTTGATTTAGCAGATACTGGTAAATAATGCTGTTTTCTTATGGAAAGACAATATAGATAATAACCATTTTCAATCACTGGTTAATAAAATTTATCCTAAAGAACTACAGCTTAATAAAGCGAACACTTCAGAAAAGCAAGCAAACTTTCTTGATCTAAATCTGTCAATTGAAAATGGTTACGTCACTACTAAATTATATGATAAAAGAGATGATCTTAATTTTAATACAGTAATTTTTCCGTTTTTAGACGGCGATGTTCCTCGTGCAACATCTTACGGGGTTAATATCTCACAGCTTGTACGCTTTTCAAGAGCTTGCAACGATATTAATGATTTCAATGAACGTAATCTTTGCATTACATAATTTTTTTTTTAAAAAAAAGGTTATCGGTAACACAAATTAAGGAAACCATTTTGCAAATTTTATCGCCGATACCCAGATCTAATTCAAAAATACAGGTGCAGTTTAAAATCACTATTGCAACAAGGTATTTCACATCCAGTTTTTATGGAGATTTTATGGCAATATTAATTTCTCCGGTTATTCGTAGAAAACCATCTGTGAATTCAAAAAGATAGGTTACCTTTGAAAAAATAACCTTGAAGCTCGGTTTTTTATTAACCATGTACTCTCCCTCACTCTTCTACTTGACTGTGTGGGGATGCCGTTTTTTCTGAATGTGGCAATTCCTGAAATGCATATTTCACCTTTTTATAGAATTACTTTTACCAACATGATATTTTACAGCGCTCTGCAGGTCTGGCGATTAACCCGTCTACAGTTGATCATTATGCTTACCTCTTCGGTTGCGCGACGGTGGCAGGGGTTTATGAAGGTTTTTGGGGAAATCTTTTCTTAAAAGAACCTTGAGGCTCGGTTTGTTTCTTATATCCATGTCATCGTGTTATTGCTGATTTTACTCCAAGACTCTGGTCTCGGTAAAATAATTGAGTACCCACCCTTTGGCTTTGCAATGCTATTAGCTTCTTATGTTTTATATGTTTGTGTGCATTTGCATGCAACATTGTTGAGCTGATGGGTGGGTTGACGTTATTTCACTAAGACAACTTGTAATTGTTTTGTGATATAAGAACCTGTTGGGGCAAGTGTGAGGTTGGTCCACCCTAGAACCTGCTTTAAATCGCCGGTGGCAATTTGATTTGCCACTGACCGTTCCAAGGCGGTAACCCCTCGGGTTCTCATGTTTGTTAATAGTTTGTGGTGTCTTTTTGAAACTGATCATTTTATTAACCATGCACTCTATGTGGCAATTCCTGATATGCATATTTCACCTTGTTATAGAATTACTTTTTTATGTTTACATCAAATAATGTTTATGTAAATGGTCCAGTGGAATAATTACCGAAAAACAACAGCATCCCATTGGTACGCCGGAATAAACTATTAACTGTTTAAATAATTCTTTAATTGCATAGCAGACCATAAATAAAATATTGTGAAACTATTATGATAATTGTCTCGGCTATACGGCTGTTGTTGAACGATCTTTGTTTTAGCATTAGTTTTAATTAATTGGATGAATAAGCAAATTAAGAAAGAGGCAGACAAACTGGGTACAGAAAAAATAAATTAGCCTTTTTCCTTTTTATTGACATAATGTGTAATGTTCGTAATATATCATATCATATCATATTGCGTTTTATCTTGTTTATCTTGTGATTCATTTATAAAGAAGTTTATAAGGGTATGATATATATATTTGTTTACATATATCTAATTCAACATGCATTTCCATTAAAGATGAAACCATAATATTATCAGAAATAAATTCTCCCATTACTTTTGTAGATAATTTAGTTAAGAAATGGAACTGTTTGTATTTTGAATATTGAAATGGCTTCCATATGGTACAATTCAATATATACACATCATTATCTATTAATGAAAGCCTTGTAATTTACAATATTCTTCGAAAATAATTAATAACTCGGTTGAAGGATATGAATGGATATACAAGACAACGCCACAAATAATCACCAATCATGTTAAACGTTTACTATCTGTTGCAATTGAAGGATTTTACGTTGTCTACTTTCTGTGTGAGCATGTTTACATCAGATTACATTAATTTACTTTAATGTGTATGTATTATATAATTCTGTTTGTTCGCTAGACAAATAAGACATAATTATTTGTTTTGTAAAACTGCACAATATTACTCAAGTTC
Organism: Corbicula japonica; assembly: GCA_038501625.1. Lineage (NCBI taxonomy): Eukaryota > Metazoa > Mollusca > Bivalvia > Venerida > Cyrenidae > Corbicula > Corbicula japonica. The sequence continues at coordinate 727,548 of JAZAYU010000227.1, forward strand.
TGTATTGTTTTAAAAATAAGATTTATGCATAGTGTTTGGCTTATCATTTGCGTACTTTTATATATAATAGATTGAATAAAATATTTTAAATAATAACATTTCAGTTGAATTTGCATGACTTATATGGCTGTTTGAAGTATTGATATAATTCATAATAAAATCTTGTTAAACTATACATTCGGCTCGATTCCCATAATCATGCAGTTCAGCCAGGGTTTGCAACATTTGAAGTTTCGTTTCTGCAGAAAAAGCAATTATATATTGATTTATAAAAGCGAGCGTTAATTGTTGACGTAGTTATCTATAAACACCAATACGAACAACTGCATAGTTCACAAAGCATTGTATGTTAAACAGCACTGTTAGTACGTTTCCAGTGATAATTAAGAAATCGCAGAAATCGCAGAAAACACATCAACATATATGACTTGGTTTATTAAGTTCCTGATATTGAACAGTCCATTACATTAATTCTTTAAAAAAAATAAACTTGTATATAATCTTCATTTAAGAAAAAACAATAAGTATATGTAATATGTAAATAACTATTAATTTAAGTTCAATTAAATTCTGGATTCCCAATGAAAATATCTATGTAGTATAATGTTGTTTGTCGTTAGCTGTCTTTTAACAGGTCATGCGAAAAGCTATTTCCGCGCTGTCTCCAAAATAGTATCTTGTAAATCCAGTGTTCTATGAACTAATATACGTTGATAGTCCTTTCTAATTCTCATTTGCCTGTCAGAAAACTATGTTAGCGATTGGAATTTCACAGCATGTCCCATCGAATATGCGAAAATAAATCATGTGGTCAGCAAATTGGTATAGAAATTAGCTTTTTTATTGTGGAACTAGGCGATAACAAGATAATTCAGAAAAAGCAATTTGTCTTCCGAGAGGAATGTGGTAGCCTAAAATCGATCGGCGTCGTGGATACAGAAGTGTCACACATATATATTTAGAAAAGCCACTCCTCTTAACACAGGCAGAAAACTGTCAGATTCTGAAGCCAGAACATCAACAATTTTAAATCTGTGAAACAATTAACGACAAAGGAGTGATAAGATCATGCCTTTAAAAGATAATACCAATCCTCTTTTACAACAATTTAGTTTATTTTGTTACGATTTTATATTCCATGTGTTTTTGTTAAACTGTTTACCTTTTTTCGATTAGTATTAAAATATTAGCTTTTCTTTAACTAACATATGGTTATATAACACTTTGGAACAGTGATTTAATAATTATGACCGGAACATTGTTCACATTGTCGGGTACGTTAATTACAACATTGACTTAATACATAAAAATTCTTAATAAGCATCTTAACCAATTACATATCATTTCCTTTTCATAGGCATATGGTCCACTAGATTAAATGTTAGCGCTTGGATAATATAGAGTAGTGTTAAGTTTCGAGTAAATAACTCACAGTCTGTATAATATCCACAATTTATTGCTAAACAGGCCTTTGCTGTTTACAATTTCTTGATCATGTTTACGGACTGAAGTGCTCTGCAAATATTTCAGACTGGTACAAATTGTTAATATCTGTGCCCTTAGACAACACAAACACCTGCGTACATTCCAAAAACCAGCCGACTATTTCAATTGCAATTTCTGTAGGAGAAAGGTTAAAATGGGCATATCTGTTGTCAAAAGCATTCAAAGTAGCACTCCACAACTCAAACGCGGCTTTTAACAGCAAAATAAAATTTGCAAACGATTGCCATCAAAATGAAATTTGACTGATATCAAACAAATGCAGAATTCAGATAAACAGTTTAAATAGGTTATCAACTAGGGATGCGCAATTGTGTTCACGTTAAATAAATGCATTTAAGAAAATACAAACATCAAACAGGTTTTAGGTTTTACAGTTGAGGGATATTCAAAGTTCTAGTTAGTTCGAATGTCTTGTTTGGTTTATACATTTTTTGTTGAAGAGTCGAAAACCGGGTTATAATTTTGAACGCTGTTTGTAAATATTGATTTTTAAAATGATTTTATGCAAAGAAAGGAAACATCTGTGCTTCTGTCCTAAAAACATCCTTTTGTAATATCTAGAATATTGTAGCATAAAGCTGTCAACAAAATGCACTTATCATAATAAGAATCAGTAAAAAATACCATAATATTGATTACAATGTATGAAAGTCTTATTATCTTGAAAGAAGTGCTATGTGTTTTTTGCGATAAGAGCTGTACGCTAGTCATTGACAAATGATGAGAGAACGTCTTTACATGGTTCGACGATCTTTGTGGCAAAGCGAACATCAATTTTAACAAGTATTGTGCTCTAATTATATTCCAAGGTCTTGTTTAGAATTATTGACTGAAGCTAAATTTGTATAAACAGTTTAATGGGATGTAACATTCAGATAAAGTTATAGCCAATACTGATTGACTGACGAGCTCGTCAAGTTAATCGAATTAAAGCTGCAGTTTAAACAAAAGCTGTCTTGAGCCAAATCGGTCTATTTTGTTCTAAGCAACAGCTTGTTCAGAAAATATTTAATTAGAAATACAAAATAACAATACAGTACACATTTCTTTTGAAGATTTATGAAAAATAATTATTAAAATATTTAATCCACAAGGCATTGTAGATTAAAGTAAAGGTAATTTATACGGTTTTCTGTTGTGTTTTATTTTGTTCATTTTGACCACATGATCCTGAATAAGCAATTACACGATAGCTGGAATAAAAAATTATTTAAGATGAGTGAAAGTAAAGCATATTGATATAAGTTATTCACCTGATTTTCACATTATTTCCTATTCGTACACTGTTTTATCTTTAAAAAACAAACCACATCTGTCGATTGATAACCATTATGGCAACATATTTTTGCGACACGACGAGTTCAGAAGCATCCATTATATGAAAAGCATGGAAGAAAATAAATTTGGTTCATTGATTTAATTTAAATTTAAAAATTATATAACTGTTAACAGAATGTTTGTCGATTTTTTTTTCAAAAATTGACTTGAACAAAATATTGATCGTCCTAATTAATTTCAAAATAGTATTTCAAATTATTTGCAGACTGGAACATGAGTATATGTCACTATTTTGATTTTCATTATCACCGTAGGAATGCAAGGAATTTCGTTCTTTAAAACAATCAAAGATTAAATTACTTATAACGCAAATAAATTTAGATATATTGTCTTAACCTCAAAAAAGTGAAATATGCATATCAGGAATCGCCACACTCACAAAACGCAGCCTCACCATGCCGCGAAAAAGAAGAGAGGAAGAGAGAGCATGTTTGTTATAAGTATGTCAATTCAAATAATATGCCACAAACAATTAACGAAAGAGAGAACCCTTGGGGTTACCGCCTTGGTGGCAAAACAAATTACCACTGGGGGTTTATACCAGGTTCTGGAGAACACCAGCCTCAAGTGAGAAAATTTAGCGATTTTTGAACGTTTGCCTTTTTTTAAATTTAAATTTTGGTTTAGTGTGTGTTGATCAACTGTATAAATGGGCCGTTTATGATTCAAATAGGAAACCTTATTTTGAGCCTTTTTTAACCAGCAAAGCTGGTTTTACTAATCATAATTCTGAAACCGGTATGAAACCAAAACGAGGCACTGGCAACCGGCGATTAACGCATTTCAGAGTAATCAGAGCAAGCAAAGTAGTCCAAGTTTCCTGTCACGTGTTAAAGTTGGCTCTTGCCACGTTAGTATGGCTAAAAGAATACTTGACTGCTTCACTGCGCTGTCCCTTATTCAGAACACAACAGTAAACCAATTTTATCTGGGGGTTGTAGCCGCCAGGGATTCTTTAGCGAGCCACAGATATATTACCTTTAGGTAGAGATATAAAATATATTCCCGATGTTAGGATATTACAATAGCCAAATATTAATTCTGAAATATTTAATATATCTTTTCTGCTAATTCGAAGCTAAAAATAACAGTGAAAACATTTTCTTTATTTTGTCATTTTAAAGCCATTTCAATATTGGACGTTTGTTCCGCGGCTAAGCTGTTTGTTTCACGAAATATTTTTTTTGGTAAAAAAAGGAATTGCATGGCTAGGCGCTGTCGCCGTGACGTAGCGGTTCCGCTCCCAGCTAGAGGCACTATCATTTTTATTTTTATCATTAACAATAACGATAATGATAAATTTCCATCCTACCATATTTTTCTTCAATTGTCTACTTTATGAAATCAATGCGCAAATCCTTTCACTTGAAATTTTCAAGACATATTGCGAACATTTGTTTATTATTTGATGATAGGCGTTTATGGGCGTTGTAAATCACTGAACATAAAGCAATCATCATTGCTGAATAATTTTTATACATTGGACTTCCACATATAAGCGTGAACAGTAAACAGTAAACTATTGAGATGTGTAAAATTTTACATATTAAAACTTGTATACCGGATATTACTCGTACTGAAATATGGAGATGTAAGATTTACAGATCTATGTATTCGAAACATGAGCACTACGAGCAAGCGCGGTACGTGTCCGGCAATCACGTACGTGGCAGGAGACACGTCGACAATAAGCCCATCAGTGGTCCAAGGAACGGACTATGATGTGTTTCAAGAATAATGCATAATTTACATTTTTTCCAAAGGTGAAGATGTTTACTAGGTTTACGTTTTCGATTAAGCTAGAGATGACTACTATTTTTGTTCGGAGTACATGAAATCATAGGCACAGTAACACATTGAATATGCAAATGTCAGTGACGTCAAAATTTCTCGCGTTTTGAAGAAAGCCAAATAGCAGTTAAAGTACGTGAGAATATAGAGGACAAACCATGATGAAGCCTAAAATTAAAAACGACAAATCTGTCTGCTGAAACTGATGTTATATGAACGGATTGTAAGCTAATGGACATTTATCCCAGCTCCTTCACAACCAAAACTCAATGATTTGTTTACCAATGTCTTAAATCTTGCACCTTTTTCTAATAATATGCTACATGAAAAAAACATCGAGTCCGTTATTATATACAACTTAATGCGGTGGAAATTTATGATATAAGCTATAGTAATTCATTTTCCTCTGAAATTGTCTTCAATTTAAGCATTACATTCCAATGCTTTCGACAATGTTATGACTCTCGGTTGTTTTATCTTAATATTTAGGATTCTCAATTCTATGATTTCCTTTACATGTTATTCATAATGAAGAAAACAATTATATATTCCTTATTTCAAATAAATGCATAATCTTTGCCATCGATGGGGTCTCACTTTTTCGTGTTCATTCTGTCTTTGGGATGTCAGTACACAGATTTCACTATAATTATAATTTCTTGCTTAAAACCCTTTACTCAATATATACGCCTTTCCAGTTCAGGTCCCGATCAGCTGGCACAATAGTGCCATCTGATCTGGATCTAAAATTTGTGATTACTGGTCAGAAAAAAAACTGATTCTAAAAGCGAGCAGTTTAAATCCTAATCAGATAATACATGGAAACCCTTATTTCCACTATTATATAGACAAGATGAAGGTCTTTGCGAGCGAACCAAGTTCTTTTGCTTTTTCGTAAATGGATACATGTATGAGAATCATGGCACTGGTTATTCTCAATAAGCAAAATCGCTTCGCTGGTTTTCTGTACTTTCAGTACTTTGATTGTTTACTCCTTATCGAAATGATACTGCTTACAAATAAAAACCTGATTGTATGTGATTTGTAGTTCATTATCTGATTTCGTGCTTAGAATTAATATTTCATGTTATATTATTTCTCGCTGCTCTATTACAAAAATATTTTTGATATGTGTTAATATGTTCTTTGTTAGGACAACTTTTAAATAGCAATTTTCAGTCGTGTGATCAGCTTATTTTGAAAACAACTGTTTTTTTCTGAAGTGGTGGAGATCGGTTAAAAACTGGAGAAAAATAGTCCGGAATTGAGCGAGTATCCAAATGTTTACCTCCCTGTTATAAATGTGGTTTAAACCATTGGATAGAAAACACTTACCGGACATTTTCCTTACTGACGGAAATTCAGCACCAAACCGGAAATAATTCACGAGTCCTCGTTATTTCTACTTATTCTCATCTCTGCATATTTGTTGATATATATAGACTTAAACTGGTTTTTAAGTGTAATATATTTTAAAAAGTCACAACATAATTTTTGAGCAAGTGTTATTGGTATACAATCATTAAAAAATACAGCCATGAGAACGAAAGCGATTTGAAGAAAAAAGTTTTCACTCAAAACTTGTTTTCAGTACCGAACAAAACCGAATATCTTAAAGTGCAAGACAGTATATAGGTCAATTCTTATTAGTATCCTAATCTGGAATAATTTAATTCCTAAAAAATCAGCTTGCCGAAACAATAATAAAACCTTTCAATTTCGTTTCACATACCAGATTTAGACGGAAAGCAAACAGCCACAAAGCATTTACTCAGTTCAATTCGATACTTTAAAGACATAAAACCTACTTTATTTGGTTTTATTAAACACAAGGGCCCAAGATCATAAAACTAAGTTTTGAGATCAGTCTCAAATCTCAAGCATCTGATTGGTTGAAATGGCGACTGGTCGCCATTTCAGCCAATCAGATGCTTGAGATTTGAGACTGATCTCCAGTTTTAGTTTTATGATCTTGGGCAAAGTTTACAGTTAGGATCGGTCTTACTCCTTTACATTAGTTTAGATTTGTTGAAAAGCCTTGCATTGTTTTTTACCAGCTGTCTGTTTCGAAATCTGTGGATAGTATGTTATGTCCGCCGAATATGATAAAATATGAATATATTGCGAGATCAGGTTGATTGAGCCTGCTGATTACCAGTAATAGAAAAAAACACGTAATACAAGTTATTTAGCTATAAAATATTTTGTATTTTTCTCGATAAAGGATAAGTGTGCGAAAATGTTTAATACAATAAAAATTGTACATAATTTAATTATAAAAAGGTTTCATCAAGTTGCTGAATGTGACAGGAACCATTGTGATTTGCACAATACAATTGAAATGCAATTTGTTTGAGCTAAGTAAGCGTTTCGGAAACTGTAAAAATATGACACTCATGCAAGTACTGACTTAGAAGAAGATATCGACTGAAATATCTGGACCTAAAGTAAACGTTTGTTAGTATCGATACATTTCGTTCAGCTGCTCAAAACGCGTTTGTTTTCCAATAGTGTCAGTGCGCTTAATAAAGCTGGAACTCAGAGTGTTTCAACGAATGATGTTCATGACAAATTACTGACCAAACTATAATCTGCGTTCCATTAATCTGATAAAAAAGGAAGACACAAATAAACAAGGGAAAAGACAGTTCTTTAATGTTAACACGCTTAAAATATTGTAAAAACAATCGGAAATACTTGGAAAAGGTTAGTTGATTTCATTTCTTATTTTTCATTTCAGAAATGATTATTCCTAACTTTTCTACAATTATATAACAGAAAGTTATGTATTTATTATGACTGCATGTTAACCAAATTTAATATGGGCACAAAACTTTAAATTAAGAAATTTAATACATACTCTTGTAAATTAAAAGGTAAACACTAACATCAACCATCTTTAAATTAATCGGGTCATAAAATTGCCGATATGACGACATGACCTAATTGCCAGAAATAAAATTTTCAAAAAAAAAAAAGAAATAATCTAAACTTATAAAATGAAATTGTTTTTTAACTGAGTCAGTGAAAATCGGGATTAATTTACAGGAACTAAAATTGATACAGCTCACTTTGATTGGAGCAAACTTGCAAAGCAGTACTCGCTCTGAAAATAACGTTCTAAAATGATAAAACTGGTTTCTCTGTAAGTTTTACATCGTTTTTTAGTTTCTGCCGAAGTGTATTACCGTGAACTTTTTTATTACAAATATGTCGACCGACATTAAAAATTAAGTTCTCAAAATGTGATTTTAGTGGTGCCGATGAATGCATTCTGTTGGATTACGGTGGTTTAAGCTACTCTGACTTTTTTATCAAATCTTCGTCCCTCGACCTTTTTTATATAGAGAAGGACGTTCAATCATTTTCTTCGGGCAATATCTTTGACAGCCATGCTCCAAAAACGTATTTACAACAATAATTGTGTATTGTATGATTTATTTGAATACATGACCGTAATGTCTATATATTTGTTTGTTTATATGAAAATAGTGCAATATTTGAGAAACATCGATACGTTTTTATTAGAGAGAAAAAGCCTGTGCAAGATGCTGAACAGCCTTGATGAAGTTTGTTTCTAAGGAATCCCGTACAGTCTTCAAAGAATATGTTGGCAATTATGTATTGCACATTAACAATGGCTATGATTTCTAAAAATTTAAGTGTAAATGCAAATCGGTGAAATATTTACACACTTATCTAAAATCGAAGAACCACGAGTTAAATCCATAACTAAAACGATATATCATGATATGTATAGACGGCTTAGATGTCCTAATTTTCCGTGAAAATGCTTATGTTTTTAATTCACCCGAGTGATGTTTTCAAGTTTTTGGCTCCTTGTCCATTTTTCGATACCATACAAATCACGAAAAGTCCTTCTCTTGATCAAAAATGACGGGGTGGGAGGGCATGGATTTGAAAAAAAGTAGCCTAACATTAGTTGTAAGTGGATGATCTTATTGATAACAAACATGTATCTGCGAGAGCTAGACTTATTTGGGTAACTTATTGTTTGTAGTTTTAAATGCGGATGATTAATATAATATTATATATAACGTTTAAACTTGTATGGTGATATTAATTAAGAATGAGAAACTCGTTTTTCAAATATGTGTTATTTTAGTTTAAACTTAAAACATTTTTCACGATCATAAAGTTGGTACTTATATCTTTTGATGATTGCATACTTTAATAACTTTTATAACTCTTACACAATACCAATATCTGCCTAAATATTGAGTTGCGCCCTTCCTTTGGCTTGGCTGCGACAACAGCAACATTCATTTTATAACTGTGATAAACCGAATCAAAACTAGCCTGCGATAGTTTAGTTGATGATTTGTTCGGTGGCTTTCAATGTTCCATTTTCATCTTTTTTAAGTATCACAGTGGCTAGGCAGTGTGGAAAGTAATGAGCTTTTCCAGCACAACCAGGAGCCGACTCAATCAAACTGAGTCTGAAATAGTTTGATTGATTATATGCCGTGTTTGGTGGGTTTCAGAGTAACTTTTTCATCTATAAGTCTTTTCTTATGGTTTTGTATTTCAATAAAAGGCTTTGTCGCAGGTGTGAGATGTCGGTGTCACGCAGTTGAACTTCAGTCGCTTCGTCGGCTTAATGTTCAAATAAACTTAGATTTTTGAACTTCTGTGTGTATATAAATATATATTTATAAGAAAGATAACATAAGTATATTTGTGAAACATTGTTATTCCAAATACCAATATCTTCAAATTTATCAAGTTTCCTTGATGTAAATGTTTAATGTTAGTGAATTCAACGGTTTAAAATTTAACAATATTTTTGAAGTGAGGAAATTTTTGTGCAAAGTATAATTTAAGAATCCGAGTGATACATTTTACCTTAAAAAGTGCGATTCGTGAGATATTCATCGGTCATCCCCAACCGACCACTTTTCCGTTAACTACAAATATGTCTCTGTCTAGAAGTTAGTTGTGTACTTCCAATTTCGGTCAACCAAACGCCAAATATTAAACCTATATAATTTATATTTGATATCTTGTTGTTAGAAGTGGACTTACAATTGAGTGAAAGAGTGGGCTCGACCGTTTTTATCGAAAGTAATGAAAACCTAATTGGACGCGAAACTAAAAATATTTGTTTTCTACTTTTACTTTCTAATTTTAAAAGCGGGTCTTGAGTTTGAGATTATTATTTTCCGATTTATTTTCTTTCCTTCATTCATCTTATTAATTAATATATTTATTTATATATGTTTTAATCTTAAAAAATATTTTGAAGAACCTAATTTTGGAGATGTTTGCTTCGTCGATTTTAGTGTAGATTACAAACGCGCACTCGGTTTTGTTACATTTTACGCCAGTTTCTTTTATTAGACAGCATTTTATTAAACATATATTAAAATGTTTTGTTGGATGGGTGCTTGAAGTCATTTTGGGTATTAATATTATAGTAAATATTCTCAAAATTATAAGTTACTAGCTAAGGTCTTAAAATAAATCGAGACATAATATACCTCTTTATGTTTTCTAATAGGTCGGTGTGCTTAATTTCTTCAACATATACAAGACTCCTTGACCTTTTCAATTAATAAATACAATCTGTTGGGGTTCAATGATAATTATCTTCACATGACACGTGACACAAAAGCGCCAGCTTGTTTTTAATTTCTCATTGTCAATAATGTGTATATTCACTAGTCATCGTGTAGATTCAAGAAACAATTATCCGTTTGTTTGTTTTTTTCTTTTTCTGCCAATAAATATTTGTATCTTGAATCGTGAAATCATTTAGACGAAGTTTGAAAAAGAGAATGTCAATATCCCTGCAAACTTTTCTAATTGAACTGTTATTATGCTCAGTCGTAAAATTTTATTTTTTTCAGTAATACCAGTATCAGTTTATTCCAGCATAAAACATAATACAACGTTTATAGCCACAAATAAAATTTTAATTAGAGAGAACAGAAACAGTAACAAATTACAACAGATTGCATCGTTAAATTTAAAATAATGTTCAATACACAGAGAATTTCGAACTGAGACCGACAAATCTACCTTGTCTTCAGTCTATATTTATTCACATTCTACGATGTAAATTGGTAAATAATTGACTACTGTATTGAATAAAAACGTTTTGCTTTATCAAGAGCCCATAATTGATCTGGCCTGTTAATTTGTTTAAGCAATACTCCTTTTCTAAAAGTTTTTTTTCTCTATTATAAATGCAAAGATCGTGTTAATTAAAAACGGTGACGTTACAAGCTCTAGAAAAGAGAATAAGATGCGAAATATAAACCCCTTAAGATATTGCATGTGTGACATCACCAGTAAAAAATGAATTGTCGTATTTTACTAGATACGGAGATTCAGAGAATATATTATTAACATGCTTTTAAAGGTAGAAGCGACAAAATGTTTATTGTACATGTACTGTTTTTTATTGATACACTTTCATACATATACGAAACAAAGAAGATTTAAAATGTCCGTTTCGTGACAATAAGAGCGATATTTTTATTATTAGGTTTTCGAGAAATTTGCGAACAACAACACACAAAAATGAAATATGCACTTCTGGGGTAACCAGTGCCCAAGATCTCAAAACTTAATCTGGAGCTCAGTCTCAAATCTCAAGCATCTGATTGGCTGAAATGGCGACCAGTCGCCATTTCAACCAATCAGATCCTTGATATTTGGGATTGATCACAATCTTAGTTGTATGATCTTGGGCCAAGTACTCATCCGGTAAATATAGTATATTTCCATCCGATTTAACGTATTTTGTTTGTACCTTCTATTTTCTTCTCGGAAAAAAAATAATAGAATGAACATGAAAATCAGCACAATAAACTTAGATCACGAGGCCAGAAATTTGCATAATTAGGTTAACAAATATTCCAAAAACATCCCAAAGGTTTTGTTGACTAACAAGTGAGGTGATCTTAAATAAATCATATGCACAGCTCACTTGGAATTTGTTAGTATAATCAGACATATACAATTAAGTAACTCATTGTCCTTTCTACGAACAGATCGATATTCTCTCCTGAAGTTTCAACTGATTACCATTGATAGAGACATAAAATGTCTCCCGTCTTAGAAGATTATGCAAATTTTATAGCTTCGCTGATTATTTCAAGCCATAAACATGCATTGCTAAGATCAAGTTGATTAGATCGGGCATTTTAAATAAAAAAATCACTCTTGGATTGACAAAAGACATAATGCAGTATGTCACACTTCGTGGTGTAAAGGTTACTTTATGCAAACTAGCCAATAATAATTCAGTAAATTTAAGAGTAAAAGTATTACTTTCAGAGCTGCTTTTTGTCAAGATTTGAGAAACGTTCGAACTCCTGCCTATTCATGATTGATAGGGCATGCACAGTCAATTACTGAATACAGGAAAAAACTGCTGTCGGAACTGAATAAACAATGCATAATCAAGTTCGTCAAGCATTGACAGATATATGTATTATCTTTCAAATCGTGCAACCTTTTAGAAACAAAATGCCCGACATTGCATTATCAAGAAACTGGCAAAAGTAATTTAAAGTCTGTGTCTTTTTTCGTTAAAGTAAACGAAGATGTCTCGCGTTATATTATGTCAAGCACCTATGTTTGATCTGAAATTATTTTATAGCGAGTAAGTTGATGCGACAGGTGTGTCAAACAAGAAAGATAATATCTTGTATTCCAAGTGCGAAGACCGTACAACAGGCATTTTAGAGGATATTATGTGTCATTATGTTCCTTTATATGTCTGCAATCACTGTTGTAAAGTAAAAAGAAGCTTAATGGAGCCACAAACCTGGATTTACTGTATTTGCAAGCAGCACTTGTGAACTGAATAAGAATATGAAAGCAAAATAGAATTTTAATAAGGAAATTGGGGCAAAAAATTTAAAACTAAAACATGTACAATTAAATTTGTTAAATTGAATTAATGTGTTTGTTATTAACATATGATGATGATGATGATAATGATGGTGATGATGATGATGATGATTATGATGATGATGATGATAATGATTGTTATTATTATTATTATTATTATTATTATTATTATATTATTATTTGATTAACGTAACCTTGAAGTCGTAACCGGTTAACCGTTTAAAATTGCGATTAACTTCTAACTGGTTTACCTGACACATACAACAATTCGTTGTGTATTTTGCTATCCTCCTTGAAGTGGCTAAAATAAGACTGTATGTTCCCATTACTTTAGAGGGGACAATAACTCCAGTCTGACATTATCTTTCTAATTTCCCTCAAACAAGAAGCTACAACTTTGGTTTATATTTTTCTACCCACCCCAAAGTGGCTAAAATAAGTAGGTATCTTCTCGTTCACCATGAAGCCAGAGGCTATTACTTCTTTCTACATTTCCTAACCACTTTAGGCACCTACAATAACACCAGTCTTTATCTTCCTATCTTACGTAACGGCCGAACCAGAAACGATATCTTACGTCTATTTCATAGAATAAACTCGGACCCTAGGGTGTAAATTTTCTGCATTTTTGTCTCAACTCAGAATTCAGACAATATAATTCAGGTTGTATAATCAACTTTTACACATAAGAGAATAATCTCTGTCGGTATGTTTCTATTAATCTTGACACCTGCGACTGTAACTGCATTATTTATATTTCTATAAACCTTTACATCACAGGCGAAAAGAATAACTTTCTTCTGTATATCTTTACACCAGAGACTTTAAGATCAATTTGTATAGTTAAATGAACCCTTTAACCAGCGAATAGTTTTTCATTATTTATATTATCAACACTGTCGTTAAGAAGTTAAGCGTCCGTCTGTATATTCCTACCAAACCTCATACCAGAGACTATTACGTCATTCTGTATATTGCTGTCAACCTTTTACCGAAAATAACAGCTTAGTTCTGTACATTCCAGTCAACCTTAAAGCAATGACTATAACATATATTCCTGTCAATCAGAGACCATAACGTCATTCCATATATTTCTGTCAACCATACACCAGAGACTATAACGTCATTCCATATATTCCTTTCAACCATACACCAGAGACTAATACGTCATTCTCTTTATTCCTGTCAACCATAAACCAGAGACTATAACGTCATTCTATATATTCCTGTCAACCATTAACCAGAGACTATAACGTCATTCTATCTATTCCTATCGACCTTACACCAAAGACTATTACTTCATTATGTATTTTCCTATTAATTTTTAATTAGAGACATTTGCTTAATTTTTGTATTTTGTTAACCTTACAGCAGCTACTTCAACTTCATTCTGCATATTTCAATAATGCAACTTCATTCTGTATATTTCAAAAACCTTTACACGAGAGTTGACAATTTCATTCTTTATATTCATACGTACCTTACACTTAAGACTACAAATTTAATCTGTACATTCCTATCAACCTTACACCATAGACCTATCAATACTGACGTTAAGTCTTTAGTCTGTTTATTCCTGTTAGTCCTCACACAAGAGACTAAAACACCATTCTGTATACTCGTTTTAACACTCACATCGACTTAGCTTCTAGCTGACAGCGTAGACTTCTATCAAATCTTAGAGATTATAACTTCAGTCGATATTTTCCTATGAACCTTAAGCCATTAACTAAAAATTATTCTGTTTCTTCCTTTCATTTCTGACACCAAAATCTATGACTGTTGTCTGTATTTTCCTATGAACTTTGACACCAGTTGCTCCTGACTGTATATTCAGATCACCGCTGTGAACTACATATCCAGCTACACCAGCAAATCATTGCTTAGAGCTTATATTATATGAAAGTTATTTCGGTGAATGGTTTATTTCTTTTGTCAGAACAACTCTAAACATTTGAGCCTTTCTCATAAATCAAACACATTTCAAAACACTACCACAGACATGTTTAGCGGTATGAACCTTGTTGCTGATCTTTTTTTATACTGTTATGAAAGAGACTTTATGTTATTACTTTCACCAAACATCAAGATGATATTATTACAGCTTTTAACAACACCTCGAAGTACCTTGATGATTTATTAAATATAGATAATTATCATTTTCCATCAGTGGTCAATAACATACATCTACAGCTTAATAAAGCGAACACTTCAGAAAAGCAAGCAAACTTTCTTCATCTAAATCTGTCCACTGACAATGGTTTCGTAACTACTAAAATATATGATAAAAGAGATGATTTTAATTTTAACGTAGTAAAATTTCCGTTCTTAGACGGCGATGAACATCTAACGGGGTTAATATCTCACAGCTTGTTCGCTTTTTAAGAGCTTGCAACGATGTTAATGATTTCAATGAACGTAATCTTTGCATTACAAAAACACTTTTATAACAAGGTTATCGGTATCACAAATTCAGGAAAACCTTTTGCAAGTTTTATCGCCGATACCCAGATCTTATTCTAAAATACAGGTGCAGTTAAGAATCACTTTTGCAACAACGTATTTCGCAGCGAATTTTTTATGGAGATTTAATTTATAAACTTAAGAAGATAAAAGTCAATATTAATTTCTCCCGGTAACTCGAAAAAAACATCTGTAAATTAAAGAAGAAAGGTTACCAACATGATATTTTACATGCAAGCCCTGTGAGTAACCCATCTGCAGTTGATTATTATGCTCACCTCTTTGATTGCACGACGGTGGCAGGAGTTTAAGAGTTTATGAAGGTTTATTTGGAAATCTTTTTTTAATAGAACCTAGAAGCTCTATTCGTTTCTTTTATCCCTGTCATCGTGTTCTTGCAAATTTGTCCCCATGAGCTATGGTATCGGTAACGTCATTGAGTACCCGCCCCTTTGGCTTTGCAATGCTATTAGCTTCATATGTTTTATATTTTTGTGTGCTTTTGCATATAAAAATTGTTGGGCTGATGGGTGGGTTGGAGTTATTTCACCAAGACAACTTGTACTTGTTATTGTTCTTATAACACTACGCCCGCCACAGAAATAAAACATGACGCCGACGTTTTGACTGTTTATTACAATTTCGGTCTTTTTGCTCCGCGTTTCTCGTTGATCTACAATCAAGAGATTGAATTACGTCAAATAAATTAAAACCATGAATAAGAACTATAAACTATTTCACGGATATTGCATATGTCTGAATTTTTACACGAGTCATTTCATAAATTTAAAGGAAATAATGTTTGTGAAAAATGAAATCCTGTTAAGCGGTTTAAGCATCAAATGATCGAAAAGGTTACATATGATGTCTTTGCCGTTGTCAAGAGGAAAGAAGATAATAACAATCATGATCAGTTTCAAAATGAACACCACATACACTTGACACAAAATGAAAACCCGATTGGTTACCGACTTGGAATGGTCAGTAGCACTTTACTACTGTTTAAACTCTGGTGCATCAACTAACAATTGCCCCTACAGGTTCTCAAACAAATACATGCGGTCTCGGTGAATTAGATAATGTGATTGTAATAATTATTTTGATCACCAGATGATCCACCACTGCCCGTTATTACAGTGTACAGTATATGTTCTTCGTTGACAACGACGCATAGTTAACAATGTAGATCTCTCGTTCTCAATTATTCAAACTTCTGATCAAAACACCGACAATAATTAACACGCCGTTATTTACAGAATAATGATTTGCCATCAGATTAATGCGGAAAATCACCTGTTATGACTTTTGTCAATAGTGCATCCGTGTATTGTTATAATGGACTGTTATCACTACTCAGAATTCGCTATTTTACTGTTAATTGGCGAACCTGTGGCAAGGGATCAATACAAAAAACAGATAAACTAACTCAAAGGATTAAAATAATTGATACATTCATTCATATAAATTGTTCTGTAATTGTTCAATTGATCACTACTTTTCAAGCTGTAATTATTGTACTCTTTCTGTAATTAGTTAAGACCGCTGCTGGCATTGATCTCGCTTTCCAGTACAACGAGTGACGCGGTGTTAGACTGGGTATTTAATCTTGACTTTTTACAAATGATTTATTTACAGTTCTTGTGCAAATTATATATACGATCTGTCAATAGGTGTTCATTTTAAATGAATTAATTGTCTTTCTTTCTTAATAGAAACCTGTTTGATTAAATACGTCTGTTAATGTACACTTTATTGCATAGTGAGGTAAAAAATGAGAAGATAATCCATATTGAACAAACATTTTTTTACTTACTCTCATATCAGAAAAGGCATACAATTGATTGATTGAATGTATTAGCTTTGAGCCAGAATTTTAAGACTTTATAAAAAATAAAACGTGTTTGCCTGACCGATTTTAGCTATTGTTCCACAATTACAGTTTTATAAAGTAATGTATTACCATCTGTATCTTTAGCGATTTGTCAGAAACATCTTTTAAATGTTGAGGAAGCAAGCAAAAAATAATTGACAAGGACACAGATTTTATAATGAATTGGTTTCTTTTCTTTTTTTTTCTTTTTTTTTTATTTAACAGAACGCGTTCTCTATAAAATGTAATCAAGTAAACATGAAAAAAATAAATATATAATTTGTTATCACATTGTTGAAATTTGCAAGCAACATTGTTGTGCATGTCGGTACAAAAAAGGTTGATTTCCTGCGTATTTATAATTATTTATATTAGAAAATGACGGGAAGGAGTGAGATTAATTACAGTTAAACTTGATTTAAAACCCCCTTCGCAAATATAGTTTGTCCGCTTCCCAGTTTCGTTTTTGATTGTTGCTTTTGCAAAAGGATAAAACCAATCCTCTTTTTTTATCTGTTAACTGGCTTTAAGCGTAGACCGATTTTGTTGTGTGTGTAATCATTATTTTGATTTACAGTAAATTTTAAAAATCACATTACACTCAGTATTCTTTTCTAATTAAAATAATTCTCAAATACAGTTGAGATTTAAAGCATAGAGCTTGGTATGATTATTCATACTATAAATGTGATAGCAATAATATTACAATTGTCGGGAACTTTTTTCATTTAAAAAGTATAACAGCCGCTAGCTAGACTAATGCAATATTTATGTCTGTTTCAATTTCAATATGCATGCGCGGTTTCCCACGTATCATGTTATCCATAAGGTAATATATTGTAAAAAAAAGTGAAAAATGCATATCAGGAATAGCCACATCCAGCAGACACAGCCTCCCCATACAGCCAAAAAGTAGAGAGGAGAAGAGAGCATGGTATTACAATAATCAGTTTCAATATAGCCGCCACAAACAATTAACAAAAGCGTCATTGAGCACGTAGAAGAAGTCAAATGCCGTTGAAACACCATCGTTAGAAGGGCTCAAACTTATTCCTGGTACTTTGTTGGCATACTAGGTGCTAAGCGACGTGACAATATACACTTCAATTCCGCTAATTACCAGTTTGAGTCAAAAAGCCTTCAAGACAACTTGTATATGTTTTGTGATATAAGAACCTGTTGGGGCAAGTCTGAGGTTGCTGCACCCTAGAACCTGGTTTAAACCCCCAGTGGCAATTTGATTTGCCACTGACCGTTCCAAGGCGGTAACCCCTCGGGTTCATTTTTGTGAATTTTTTGGGTGTCTTTTTTGAAACTTATCATTTTATTATCCATGCTCTCTCCCTCTCTTTTTTTCTTGACTGTGTGATGAGGCTTTTTTTCTGAATGTGGCGATTCCTGATATGCATATTTCACCTTTTTTTCATATATTTTCATTTTTGTAGTTTCCATGACTTATGTCAGGTTTGTAGAATTATGTTGATTTTAAAAACCAATATAATCTACGATGAAATGGACAGTTGAATATATTTTTACAGATAATGATCAGACGTGAATTAAATTTTATATACTGATTTATTGTTTGAACCGTCCTTTGAAAATCAGCACCACTCTTGAAACTGGCCTTAATTAGACATAGATAGGTACAGCACTTGGGATTATTTAATCAGTTAACATAACACTACAACAGGTGTTAAGTGCCGTGTGGCGGCTGTAAAAAGTCTTTACATCAGTGTAGTCATCTGTTTAAATTACCTCCCTTTATAGTAATACGCTTATTTCAAGCCATGCAGAAACGTCAATCATTGTGGGTGGCAGCATTAAGGCTTAATTTTATTGGGGGGGGGGCACGTTCTGTATCAGTCTCCCGCTTGGTTTGTTCGTGCACTGCAGCCGTATTTGTATGACAATGAATATATCTTTACATTAAAAACGCATACTATCACATAGCTAATACTAGGAAGAGAAAAAGAGGGAATGAGAGAGTATAAACTTTAAGTGCGATCGAGTCCGGTTTTTCGACGAACAGTTATCGAGAAATAGAACAATTCAAAATATTCTATCAGGTGAGTAGAATTGGGCCGCTTGAATAATTCACAAAAATCATTATCATCTGAGACTAAACGTGGGCATAAGGTGTTGGGAATTTTCGTTATGAGAGCGCTTATTTGAATACTTTGTGGTGATTGCGTGGTCAAATGGAAAACAATTGTGATTTACGTTGTCATCAAACATTTATAAATGCTATACATGCTGAGTTCTTGAATCTGTGCTATTGAATAATTGTTTACGTAGAGTGGTCTTACATGTTAATGATGTTTTTGATAGATAGACGAGTCGAGACGAGACAAAACTAGATAAAACTAGGTTTTACTAGATTGAAGACATGCTCTTAGTGAGATGTTAGAAGAGACTTATACAAATACACATACAGACAAACTAACAAACAACGCGTTGAACATACCGTTCTTGGCAGTTTCACACTAGAATGTTTAAATTTCTACTAAGTTCGGAATAATCCTCTCAGCGCCCATTAATTCTAGCAATTTTATTATCGAATATACTGTTTAACAAAATGATGGACAAATAGTTCTTTAAATGTTTACTTCCTGTCACCTATATATTTACCCTTAACTCTAAATAAGGAATGGTATTGATTTGCTAGATTAACCCCTATTTTTATCATCATCGACTTCATTAATACTCAGTGACTGCTTCTGCTGCATGACACATCATTCATCACACATCATTCATCACACGTGGTCAATTTGCTAGACGCTTAGGCGTTATATTTTTATAGAAAGGAACAAATCTATTTAATCAGATTATAGGTTACAAAATGAAAACTTTTTTTTAACTGGGAAAATAAAACAGACAGAACTTAAACAATACAATTATGGTAATAGTGCATTGAAAGTGTAAATTATGCTTGTATGCGATCCTTCTTAAATGAGCGTTGGTAACGTAAAAGAAAAATAAATAAAACTTCACTTAAAAATAGAATTGACATATTTCTTTTCATTAAATCAGAACAGATGCTTAATTTTATTTGGGATTATTTTCGAAGTAGTTTAAACGCGGATAGCTGATTGGATAAAAATTTCCTAATAACTGATTCACCCATGAATCTTTCCGAGAAATCGTCTTACGGCATTTTACGTCAACATTTCGACATCAAGGCTACCAATTTGCCTTCAGTTGATGAATGTTGAGAAAGTTTACAGACTATAATTGACCGTGATTATCAGGAGATGCCATTG
Source organism: Corbicula japonica (assembly GCA_038501625.1). NCBI lineage: Eukaryota > Metazoa > Mollusca > Bivalvia > Venerida > Cyrenidae > Corbicula > Corbicula japonica. The sequence continues at coordinate 747,660 of JAZAYU010000227.1, forward strand.
TAATTGGTATATAATTGAAAACTTCGTGTTGTAATGCTTTTGTGATTTTAATGGATAGTTTTCGGGATCCTCTTTATTTATCACTGATTTTAATTATATAACCATTTAAGAACTATAAGGGATAATTATCGCGACGCAAAGCTCATCGCAACATATCGCTGTACTGTCCTGTCGTATCACACACAATATGAATCGCGATATATTAATATTGGGATGTAACACATGCATTCGAAGTTAACCATTGCAAGTAACATATGTGTCACCGTATTGTTTAGATTTCGAAGTATGAATTATTTATTATTCAACCTTTTGTGTTGTATTGCACATGGTAATTCATATTAAATTAACTCGAAGCCTTCTTAAATAGCAATGTCATTTTTGCCAGAATGGAAGTATTTAGTAACGTTTTTATCTCAACTGGACTATGGTTTATTTAGAGAAAGAAAACGCACTTTCAAAATATTGTAAATAGTTTCAACAGAAATTCTGGTTAGATTGTATAAAAATCATATACATACATTTATTTACTCTACATGTTTCTAGCTGAAATGTTGTGTTGTTAAAATGCTTTTCTGATAAAGGATCAATTAGTTGTTGGGTGTTTTTCAATATTAGGTCAAAGTTTCGTAAGACTTGTCTTGGCGTATACTTTATGTATAAAGTCTGATGCTCAATCATAACATATATGAAACCTAGAAGAATGTGTCTTGAATGGTTTCCCAGACAATACACAGTTTCCCTCTTGTCACGCAATCTAAATAAACATTTGCCATAAACAATGTTTAGTTTGACAAAGTAATAGATATGTATTCATGGAAATGATACAGTTTTGCCAGTAGCTGCTAATTGTTATTCTTCAATTTACATACACAATTATTGTGATATATATGTATTATATATAATTACTCTGTTAGGATACTGATATTGTTTTATACAACTGGTGTGTTGTTTCACATGCTCTTACCGTTGAAAAATAACCGATTTTGTTTTAATCCTGTTAATTGGGTTATATATTGTCATTATTCAACAACGATTCACTAATTATAAAGATATGCTATTTAGTTTTCAAACAGCAAAAATAGGCTGTTAGATTTTAGTCCGAATCAATGTAAATATTCAAATATTTGCCATGACAACAAGTGAAATAGAGCGAATAAGGGCAAAAAAGCAGTAAATGCAGGTACTTTAGACAAATGACAACCGGGGTCTCTAATTCAATAACTGTAATATTTCATATAGCCTTAGAGACTTTTTTTCAATACGCAATAATAAAGTTTTCCTAAATTGACGACATTTCGTGCCACACGACAATGGAACACGCGATAATGATATCGATCCGTAGCCTACTAGGAATTAACCAAACTATATACAAAATGAAGTATATTCAAATTGTTGTGAACGAAATAGCGTATTCAGCTGATGATAGCTCTAGTTCTCTCCCAATGTTAACAGTTCATAACCTTATTAGCAGTAGACATTTCAATTAGAGTAAACATGCCAGTTCACAGATTTGCTCAACTTTATTACAGGTTAGTGAATCGCCTTTAGTGAAAAAAAAAATGTCGCGGATGTATGACTTTGCATTAAAAATAGTTGAAAAAAATGTGGGCCACAGTGCCATAAACATATTTTTTATGTACTTAGAGCTCAGAAACGTGTAAAGCCGAGGGAGAATTAGTTGTCTCTTGACATGCGAACTCGGTGAATTTCCATTTCCCAGCCAATATATTTGGATATTGTTCAATCACCCCATAGGATATACTTCCTGCTTTTTAAATTTTGGCGATGTCTTTGATATGCAAGATTTATATTCTAAGATCACCTGTCAAAACTCTATTCTGTTTAGTTCCACCCATTGTTTTCTCGTTAAGGGCTAACCCATTCTTTTATCTGGGGACCATACGCCGCTGAACATAGAAATTCAATGCTGGTATAAGTATTGCTATTCCTGATAGTGTTTACTTTTTGCACATGAGTTTCGGTTAAAATGATTTATGTTTATTACAAAAAGCACAAACAACGTTGTGTTCTTACAGTTATTGTAGTTTTAGATTGATCCATAATTTTATATTATTTATTTTATAAAGATTCTGGATAAACATGCTGACGTTTCTGTTACTGAGAAGATTGTATTTGGCTTAAATATAAGACGATTCAGAACTACGAGAAATTCACAAATCTGCAATAGCTAACGGAATAAAATACTATATAAAAATCCCATTATGCATTGTTGTGAAAAACATATTTACTACGACAAACTGAGGAAATAGCGTGAGACAGGCGATATGAAAATATCTGAGATTTGTCAATATTGTCTTGTTTAGCTCATGATAACATTTCTCATGCTGTCATGTTGAAGGCCAAAGACCATTTACGTGAGTTCTAATGTGTAAAAGAATGTTGTTGTTTTTTTGCGTTTAACTTAATAGTTTGTGGTAATTAGTCAATTGCCCATGCTCTCTTTTCCTCCCTACTGCATAGGGAGGATGTGTATTCTGGCTGTGGATATTCCTGTCAGTGATATGAATATTCAACTTTATTCAAGAATTGATGTTTGACTAAAGTATTGCCAGTGCAAGCTGAATAAGTCAAACATAATCAAATTTAACGCTTTTAATTTTATTGAAACACGAATATAATGTCTTGTACAAATGACTGTTTAATTTACCAATTACTTTTTATTAATAATAGTACATGTTACTTTTGCAATTTACCCTTTGAAACATTATTTCTTAAAACTAATTTCGACATTTCCAACATTTGTATTTATTAATAAATCTTTATTTTCATTGTATTTACTTCTCGGTATGATTTTTTCTCCCACAATGTGTAATCTGTTAAACAAAAGTAAAAATTGACCTTGAATGAAATAAATTTGTCAGCACAAGCACTATTACCTTGTACATCTTAAAATTAAAAAAAAATACTTGTTCAATACTGGCACTTAGTATCGATGCTCTATCAAGAAATGCAACGTTTTCTAAGATGGCATATTAATGTTTCATTGGAACACACTAATTAATGCATTAATTACTACTAATTAATGACACAGATTCATAAATAACTTTTGTTTTGTATCAAGGGAACAGTGTTAATTTGTTTTAAAATGTATTCTCAATGTGGTTTATAAATAATTAAAAAAGCTGAAGTAGTTTGAGTTCTTTTGCAATTGCTTTTGTATTGTGGATCAAGTCATAGACGATTAAGTGTCAGTTTCTGATAGATATGAAGACACCGATCGCTGTGTCTATGTCGTTACGATTCCGGTCTTTGATTGAAAGTTATTGGACCCTGGCGAAATGAGTCTGAAATCAGTCCTTGTTTCCTTGATTCTGTAAAGATCGTTCTAGCTTCGTCTGGCATTAAAGTAATTTCCAGTTCTAAGATCGTCCAGAACATGGTAATGTTTCCCTAATCTGTTTATAAAAGATGCAATCAACGGTTATGATGCCTGACTGCCCTGGGTTTCTACCTTTGTTTAAGTAACCTAAGGACTAGCAATAATTATTTGTGTTGTTGATCCTGATTTTCATAATTTCGTGGCAAAGATCTAAGTAAAGACATAACGCATTCTTTGTTCTTACACAACATGCAATAAAATGTCCTTCTGTGTCCAATATTCTTATATGATTCTGCTTTTTTTCATATACTTCGTACAATGTAAGAAAATACTCTTTAAAATAACCTTTCTACAAGGTTTGTAAAAGAAAAGGAGAAGTTGAGAACGCTACTTCGTTACACAATCTGCTTAAGATATTTAAGAGAGGTTAATTTCTAATAAGACATACTTGTACACTAATATTTGCTCAATGAGATGAAGATCACGTCCACCAAATATATGTACTCATGCGATGTCGCTTAACTTGTTACGCGATGTTGATATAATGCTTTTTTATAATGCGTCATATTGTAAGGAATACTTGATTGTGAAGCTGAATGAAATTGTTAGGTATTTTCAAAGATACTTAAACTTGTTTTCATGGCGCCCCGATCAGCATTCAGTCTGCAGTGTCATAATGGATTATTTTATTATCTATTCCATTCAAAATGTATTTAGATAAGTTTCACCCCATAAATAGAATTTTTATGACCAAGTCCAGTTTAAATTATATTTAAAGGGTTCGTTTAAAAAGCACTCTGCAAAAGGATGCATTTGGTAGTTACTAAGCAGTATATTTAAAACGAGTTCTTTTAGTGAGACACCTTTATGACCACTAGCACACTGACTTATTAAAGTTATCCTTAACAAACTCGTCAATTCAAATGGCTTCATTGTACGTAATGTTCAAAATGAATCAAAAAAGACTTTAAATTGTCAACAAGCACTGTAGCGCAATAAGTTACATTTACAGGTTTTTAAAGATGATGATAATTTGTTTTGTGAAAAACATAAATATTTAACGAACGCCGAATTCATCATGTAGCTTTCTTTGTTGTTTCGGGTACCCCTGTCAGAGTAACTTTTTTATTCAGTAAACGGTGTCTATAAATTGTGGTATTTGGCGTGATTCATAATACTATCAATAGAGTACGTGTTATTTTGTAAACGTTGGTGTTGATATTTTAAAGGTTTAGAGGAGCTTTCTATCCTCTTCCAAATTTTTACAAAACAAAAACCTGAACTTGACAGCATTCCATACAATTGTTTAGAGCAAAGATAGAAAAATCAAAATCGTTTAGTGTATTTGGAAAGGAGGTTAATTGACAACAGACGTCAAGTGGGATATGATTTTTAGACATCCTGATTGTAGTGGGTGTTTTTTTCCAACTTTGTGCTTCGTGCAAACTATTGATTTGCTTTTACTTTGTGAAGCTGTATTGCAAGACCAGTAACAGCTGTTGACAAAAGTAACCACACGTTTATTTTACGCCTTTTTTCAAATCCATAATATTTTAAAAGGGAATTTCGAAAGCCTTTGGAAACGACAAAGATAAAAATATTGCAAGATCGGTTTGATGAACCTTTTACTGAACAGTAATGGGAATATTTTATAATTGTCTTGTTTGGTGGCTTTCAAAGTTACATTTTCATATATTTGCTTTGTAAGTTTTAATTATTTTTACTATCCCGTTGTTCTTTTGAAAGTTTTTCATTAGAGAAAACAACAAATATTTCTCAATATTCAATTGTTTAAATTCTTTTTGTTTGTTCTATTTACTTTTCCAATTGTATATTTTATGTCCTTGTTTGTTTTAGAATGAAGTGTCAGTAATAAATGTTTGTCGCAAAAATATTGAAACAAAATATTCATGTTACTCAGATAGAAAGAAATAACCAAAACCGAGTTAAAAACGGAGCTCCATGCATAATGACGCCTCTAAAGTTTTGTAAGAATGATCGCGCAATGTTGTGTGGGAAGTAATATATTTATAGATCGTTTTGCACTATTAAAGCAGAATCTGTAAGAGTATATTTAACGCTAAGGCTGTACACTTAATAACTGCGCACCTATTTATTATAATTACTGTTCCTCCGCATTCGACAAAATCTGGGAACACACAACAGCCCAAACATTGGACTAATAATACCAATTATTGCGTATCTGCCTACGTCATGGCCCACGAGACGGCGAAAGAGGGCTTTTAGAACTAACAAAAAGTGACAACAGCTACTGGCAAATAATTTAATTCTATGCTTTGACACCAATTGCGATATACAATAACATATCATCTATTCTCTTTCAGGGTCTATGGATAAAGTTGTCATATAGAAAGTAAAGGCGCCCGTAGAAATTGGACCCATGAGAGCTTTTGTACATGGAACGAATTCCAATATTTGTTGACGAGGAAAATTCCTAGCAAATGAGATATGTCTCACAAGAGAGTTGACAAAATCGTTGTTTAGAGATCTCGTATAATTCGGCTAGCCAAGGAATTCCTAGACAATAGTGTTGACGTCTCGACCCATCAACAACTTTCCGAAAAGCTAAAGAATTCCGCAAGTAACACGTGGACTTACGATCAATCATTTACCAGAAACGGATATCTGATTGAGATTTATTTAGAGAAATAGAAAAAACGTCTGAAATGGAAAATAATACAAATATGACGACGATTTCATCCCTTGGTAATTCAGATCTCTTACCGAAATATCTAGACGAGACGACCTACAACAACCTACAAACACTGAAAAACAGATATGCCCAGGTGCATGGCTATCTTAGCGTTGCCGTGTGTTTATTCGGAATAATCACAAATATAGCAAATATTGTCGTGTTAAACAAAAAGCACATGCGAACTTCAACGAATTTGATTCTATTGTGGCTTGCTGTGGCAGACCTTTCAACGATGGTAGAGTATGTTCCGTTTGCCTTACGATTCTATGTTTTCAAACATCCTGAGATGGAATTTCAGGAGAACCAATCATACAGCTGGATGTGTTATATGTTATTTCATGCGGACTTTAGCATAACCATGCATTCTATGGCGATATGGTTAACTATCATGCTGGCGTTTTTCAGGTACTTATATATATATTTTCCTCACAAGGGCAATATGTACTGCAGTATTAAACATGCCAAAATTACTATATTTGTAATATATGTGTCAGCTGTGTTAGTTTGTATACCGAACTACATTTCCAATTACTGGACTTCAAGTATACAAGTAATCGGTGGCAAAAATGTCACTGTCTACAATTTTGTACAGCGTAGAGATGTGGACAAAAGATTCGGCATTGTGTTTGAATTCAATTACTGGATTCAGTCGATTTTCATCAAACTTGTGCCGTGTTCATTGTTAACACTTTTGACAATAGTACTGATATCAGCTTTGCACAAGGCTCATAAGAGACATGTTCAGTTGAAGTCTCAAGGTATGCGCAAAGATGACGCAGAAAAGCATGATGAACATTTTCGCACAACGGCTATGCTTCTCGCTGTCGTTATTCTATTCCTAATTACCGAACTTCCACAGGGGATATTAACTCTACTAATGATTTTTATGGACGCGCTACATAAAGAGCTCTACAATCCTCTTGGTGATTTACTCGACATCGTTGCTTTACTTAACAATGCTATCAATTTTGTCCTGTATTGTTCAATGTCGCAACAGTTTAGGACCACCTTCGTATTAACTTTCTGTCGCTGTTTCACAAATGACAGTGAAAGCCGTTGGGCTAGTTTGAATCTGATCACTGCTAGAAACGGGACGTATAGAAAAGCGTCACATGCTCAAGAGAACGGCCAAATGTTATAGTTTCAGTGTACAAGTCGAGAAATATGACCCCCAAGATTATAAAACTGAGAATGGAGACCAGTATCAAATCTCAAGAATATGATTGTCTGAAATGGAGACTCTCAGTTTGACAATCTTCGTCCGTGATTGTTAGTAAGTATTAGTACAATTTTGCAATTACTGCAAGAAAGCGAACTGCTTCGGAATAAAGTTTAAGGTTGTACTCAGTGATACATGTTGGTTTTACCGCCAAATTGTGAATGTGTATATGATTAAGTGTGTTAGGCTAGGTTGTGTATAAATTAGTGACATATTGTGACTCGTGTCACTTAAATATTGTGATGTATTATTAAATCTGGCCGAAAGCATATACATCGTATGATATGTGATAATTACTTTTTTCAAAGTATTAATGCGGCAATTTATTATTAGTTAAAGTAAATTTGATCACTGTTATAACTGGACTATTGAAACAATCTTAAGTCGAACTGTATTTAACCAAATTACGGGTTGCTTCTGTTAGAAATGTATTAGCCGGATAGGAAGCCAATTCAGCTTTGTGGTTAAATGATGTTGTCTGCTCACCAATCCGTGTTTGTGCTCTGCGTCAACAAAAAGTTGAACCAAGGTTAAATGTTATTATTTAAGAAATACTTATGACCGAATTTCGCACAAATGATCCTCGATGCATTGTAATTCGACATATACCTGTCACGCTACAGTTCCTTTATTAAGTTCTTCCCCTTGTTAAAGTCAGTGTTTAAACACAAACTTTAACCATAACCTAAGTTTTTGAAACCCGCACAGAAGGTTTCAGACTTTATACTAACATTACTGACTATTACATTCAAAGTTGTATCCCTCGGTACTGATAGATTTCAACATCATTTCAATAAAGTTTTGAATGTACATTGTAATGTGATTTTTGTTAAAATTTTCTTTTAGTAGTGTAGACGTTGATGCTGATTTACGCTCGGTCCGGATCTTGATAGCGTGACTTTGGTATGCTGTCTGTTGCTGACCCAGTTCGCCCAAGACTGCAATATTTCATGAGTCTGGTTGGTTGCTTCTGATCTTCCGTTTTCATCTGTTTAAAACTATATCTTCAGCTATTCTGCATCCACCACCTTTCTAAAACTTATGGGGATCTTCTTCGGAACAAAACAGATTCTGAAAATTTTCAATGTTTTGAAAACCATTCAGTAAATCAACCCAATACAAAATTAGTTTTGTTACATGTTTTAATCAAGAGATTTAATTTTTTACTTGTTTCGGAAGAAATCACTTATACTTAAACGGCTTGACTGTTTGCTTCCCCAAGAACCTTAACGCCTATTGATTATTTAGACAAGTTTCTTTGGAAATTTTCTTTGGCTTCTCAACGCACTTGCCCTGACCAACCTTTCTCCTCAAGACACGTTTTAAGATTTTCAAAATATGTTTCTAAAATAACACTGACTTTTGTGTTCGACAGTCTTACTTGCTTTGGCCCGCGACCAACTACAATAATTATAATTTTGCAAATATATTAAACTAGAATAGAATGCAAATTATCCTTACTTATTACATGACAACATTTTTGAGCCGTATTTTTTATTAATATTTTATCATAATTAGTTCTTATTCAAACGCTTTCGCCTCATGCATGCATTTGCTTGTCGCGCAGTATACTTTTCAGATTTTATCCCTGTCTTCGTTATACGTGACTGTCAAGATAGTTAAACCTTTTAACACATACCCCATCTTAAATCACATACCAAAATCCATACGTTTGCACTTTCAATGCGCTGCTGGAGAAAGGTTGCGTTTTTGTTGGCCTATGTGTATAACAGTTTAGAAAAATTCTCTAAAATACTATCCAAAGTGTGGTTGATAATGCAAGAAATCCTATCATTTGAATTGAAATATTGTTAACATATGCTTCATCTCAACGTTAAGTACAATAGTGAATATGATTTCGGTTGTTATGTACAGTAACAGCATATTTATAACCCCAAATGTCAGGATGTCAGCAATCACAATATTTCAAAATGGCGTTATTATTCTTCCCTAGAGATGATTCTGGAAGAATTATTTCATCTTTTTGAAAATTTAAAGTGACTTGTTGGATTGTTCGAAAGTGATTTAAACAATGTTTTACCAAAGGTTAGCACTGTAACAATTTCTTACATTTTTTCGTGAGTGTTTACTGTTATTCCTATTATATCGTGTTTTTCGTTCACTATGAAGAGAAGTGTCTATTATAGTGCATTCAATTGAACACAATGGATGATAATGTCCTAAAGGAAACAAATATCCGAAATTTTCAGGATGAAAAAAGAGAATTCTAGAAACTGTGACCTAAAATTTGCGTCTCAGATTTAACCGGAAAAGACTTCTGTCAACTAGACCGGATGTGTTACTTAACTTCGCGTTGTTTACGTTTACACAATGAAGATTTTGCGTGATCAGAGTAGTTTGTGTGTTCTAACCGGATTAAGATATGTTAGAATTCTTAATGCTGTTATATAAAACAAAAAAATTATAATATTATGTTGTTAATTTGTTTTCGGATATTCTAAACTTTATCTTGAGTTTAAGTGGTTTAGGTGCTTTTTAAACTGGGAAATGGTATTTTTTATGTTTTGTTCAATGTAAATCAATCAGAAAAAACGGTTACTGTACAAATAGATGTTATTTACGAAGACGTATCTTAAGATCACATGCTATCATTCTGCCATATTTTCACATTTAAACGAATAAAAATTGCTATTCACATATAAATATGGACTGATCAACACATCCCCACCAAATAAAAAATAACACAATTTAAATTAAGCGATATCATTGACAAATATTAGACAACTTGTAGTTGTTTGTTGACACGAGAGCCTGTTGCGGCAAGTGTGAGGTTGGTGCACCCTAGAACCTGGTTTAAACCCCCGTGGGGATTTGTTTTGCCACTGACCGTTCCAAGGCAGTAACCCCAAGGGCTGTCTTTTCGTTAATTGTGTGTGGCGTCTTATTTGAATTTGACATACTTATAACAAACATGTTTTCTTTTCCTCTCTTCTTTTCGCTGCGTGGGGAGGCTGTGTTTTGTGATTGTGGCGATTCCTGATATGAATATTTCACTTTGTATATGAGATACATGTAATAGTTAAGTTTGAGTAGTTTTGATACGTTTTCATAAAATAACGTGATACGACACATATTTTATTACTCTTCTAAACATTGTTAGACTTGATTATTTGTTTTTAACATTTTCTCAGTTATAGCAGTTGGTCCATGAGCCATATTTTAAAGGTTGCAACCAGATATGGCTTAAAACAAAAAATATATCAAATATATGTTAAGTTGTGATACAATTACAACATACCCGAATAACTCCAGTTCTGATCCGTAGCATCGACATGCAACGGAATTAAATTCCCAATCAATCAAGTTATTGGCTTCTCTGTATGTATAATTATCGATTTTTAGGGCAATTTGCGCTCAGTAATATACATTTTAGCCATTCCTCGTCCCAATTTTCTCTTGCAAAGTACATGTTATGCTCAAATTAATGGGACCAGATTTCGTTTTGTTTCTAATTATAAACTGCTATCTGTTATTAAGATATCTTTAAACATTTCTAAAGAAGGGACATAAATTTACTACTGCCAAAAATCATCGCTTTCTGTTTATTTTTTACCCACGAAAAGGCTCAAAAGGTATTGAAGGTGCAGGTATAGTTTATGCTCCAGGGATATAAAATATTAACGAAGAACGTGTAATTTTATGGGTGCATTGCAAAATTGTATGTGCAACTATAGTATCTAATAACATCGGTGCACCTTAAGTTTACCACAATTTATTAGGCATGTTTACAAACGTATATTGTCCAACAATATTGACCTGGCACTCTTGCATTTGACCCCATATTCGTTAAATTTCGTAGATATTACGATCTACTTCGAATTAGTAGTCCGGCATCTATTTCAATACACCACACATCACTGGCGTGTGTATTGAATGATTATATCGGTGTATTCGCTGATACCCGTGTTTATCCAATGACCTTTACGAAAATTAATGAAATGCCAGGTCAATATTGTTGGACAATACGTTAGACACTTAACATAAAGGTGTACTGTTTGTTTTTGGTATCGTTTGAGCCTTTAGGTGTGCCAAACATATCGTTTTTGTTGATAATACGCTGAGCAAACTTTCTAATTGGACACCTTACAATGTTAAACAATGCTTTTCATGAGAGAAACCGTGAACACCAATTATTTTCTGAGAAAGAACACCTTCACCTTTGAGGTTTTTATACATCACGTGAATGTTTAATTAAGATTACCCTCTTCATAGTAGATAGTGTCTCGAACCACAACACTTTCAGTCCTAAAGGTTACAAAATTAACATTGCATGCTTAAGATGGAATTGACAACAATAAACCCGAGTAACTTAATAAAATAACATACACTTAACAACTTTTCTAAGTATACACCTTCGTACTGGGAAATTACTGGCTTGATAACTGAGCTATTGCTCTAAAACTTTCAATAAAAATGCAATAAATACTAACTGATTTATTAGAAAAAATTGGTTGAATTTTACAGGCATATTGTAAAACTAATAGATAGGCGACTACATTTTATGCATTCAAATTGATTTGCCCCAAAAGTGGGTTGGACTATCAACAGTAATTAAACATTAAGATTAGAATAACATGAATTTAATTTAACAGAAATAGAAGAATAGCATATTTCTAGGTTCCAAATGTTCATTTATATTTACGCATAATTAGTTAAAAAGTTGAACATCCGCTTTACTAACTGATTTTGTGAATTTGTATTTTGTGGGTGTCAGTATTCTAAATGGTTTTGAGCAGTCATTTGTCTGTCATTTTGAATGAAGTTTTATTTAAAAATCAGTTAGTATCCATTGCATGGATATAGCCCAAAAATCAAGCCAGTAAGGTGTATACTTAGAAAAGTTGTTAAGTGTATTATATTGTAATAAACAGTTTTCTATTCTTTAGAAAGTTAATTGGATATTAACTTTTAACATTACCATTCAAAATTCCTTTAACATGTTTTAACATGTGAAATTGTGAACTAGTGCTTTCCTATGAAACTGCATGGCTATTGCATTATTTATTTAAGGGTTATAGCTTATAACCTATGTTCTCTCTGTCGTTTAAGATTCGATTTGGCGGAAAATACATATAATGTTGTTAAAAGTTTTAGATATCGGATATAAAATTGGATATTGATAATGCAATAAGTACTTTTTCGGAAACCATATTGAAGTAAGTAACCAATTAGAAAAGTTGACCTGTGTTCTACGCCGTAAACGGAAATCATATATTAAATAAATGGTTATAAATAATAGGTTATATTGTTTCATAAATCTTTTAGAGTTTGTTTGAGATAACAGCGACACAAGCTGCTTCGTGTATTTTAGGTTGTTCTTTTAATTTTTAAAGAAACTATTTAGGAAGAAACAGTCTTCAAATGTGAAAGATTTTGTTCTTTATTGAGTATTAACTGATTTAATGTTTGTTTGCATACCGTGTATGTATAATGGTATCATATTTTGACTGTTGAATAACAGTGTGCATTGTAATAGAGAACAAAATAAAATATTAATAAAACTTGTAACGTTTGTTTTTAATACCAGCCGATTTTGACACATACTAAACACATTCAAATATGTAAAAATCTCAGAATATAACCTTGACAGTCACAGATTGAAAACAACATATGAAAAGCACTAGTGTGCTGTAGAAGGATGTCAATATTTAATCAGTATTGCTTCGTCTTCATAAGCAAGCGCTATTTTTTACAACTTTGGTCACTAATATTCAGCGTCATTTGCGCGGGGGTTGTCATGGAAGTAAGAGGCGTGATAGGTCGAAATGGCTTGGCTTTGATCGTTGATCTCCCTTTCCTGAGAATGTATCGCTAAATTACAATAAATATAGACACATTGTTTGCGGGTAGATAACATTCTGGAAATCTTTAAGCCTAAGATCAAATATACTCAGCAAAAATAAAAAGTACCCACTTTTTATGTTTATATTCTCATTCACATATTTTCATATAATTACGAACACTTTAAAATGTGTTTTATTAATTAATCTCAGTTTTATAAGTTTAATTTTCATCAACATAATCTTCCACACCTAGACCTGAGCAAATGTCCATCAGATAACAATTAATAATGGATTAAAAACACTATATATTAAATTTAAAGGGAGGTAATTTGAAAAGTTTTGGGATGTCTACGTTGTTTATAGAGGACGAGTTGTTTTACTGATGAATGTTTTGTGCTTTTCTTGACATTAAGAACTGGAGAAATTGATTTAATGGCAATAACTGTGAATATTTTTTAGAATCCCTTACTTCTTCCTAAAACCTTAATTATAGCAAAGGAAAAGATAACTTAGTCGTGACTGCAGATTTTCAAGAACATTTTATTTCTTTGTAACGATTACAGATATGCAGATCTGTTCAATGAAAATATTTTATTTTTTATTTTTCTAATTTTACAAAATTACAGGTAGAAAAGTGAGTACTTTTTATTTTTGCTGAGTATATATTTAAATTTGGGTGTCCGATAATTACTAATAAAATGGCAAGAAAATTTCAATGGGTCTCAAAAAGAGTTGAACAATATGGGAAATCACGTGTGATACGATATCACCGGGCAAGAACAAATGATTCACAAATCATGCTCTCTGAAATAAAACGATATACTTTAAATCGCCAGTTTATTCATGATTTTCTAAACACGATAAAAGCAAACTGTTACTCGACCGTGAAGAGTTGAACAAATGGGAAATCACGTGTGCTATGATATAGTAGTAGTAGTAGTAGTAGTAGTAGTAGTTTTATTTGTGCACTATATGTCACATCCCAACAAATATCACATTTTATCAAGATGACCTGTTAAAGCCTATTTGGCTTATTTCCAACTGCGTCCTATCAACAGGCATTAACGAATTATTAACAAGTCATGCTTTCGGAAATAAGACAATATGCTTTCGTGATTTTCTAAACGTGATTAAACAACTTTATTCGCCCGTGATATGTTCGGTTCATCAAAGATCGCATTGTGAACCCGGTATTTTTCTTTTTTCAATTTAATAACAGGTTCAGTACGCACGAATATTTCTGGTACCCAGGTTCACCTTAAAGGCTATGAAGGCCTATTATAACAAATTATGAAAATTAATTTAAAGATTTTTTCGATGAACGTTATATTTGCATAAATAGAAAATCTTTTAAACCAGTGTTAGCTAAACAACAAATAAAGGAAACATTTTGCAAGTTTTATCGCCGATACCCAGATTTAATTCAAAACTACACTTGCAGTTAAAATCACTACTGCAACAATATACTTCTTTACCAGTGTTTTATGTTATTTGATTTATAAACTTAAGAAAATAAAAGCAAATATAACTTTCTCCACGTTATTCGTAAACACCATCATTAAATTTAATAAAGGTTACCAACATGATATTCTACAGAGCTCTGCATGCTTGGTGAGTAATCTTCAGTTGATTGTTACGCTTACCTCTTTTTGCACGACGGTGGCAGGTTTAAGAGTTAATGGAAGTTAAAAGGAAAATTTTGTAAAAGAAGCTAGAAGCTTGATCTGTATCTTTTATCCCTGTCGTCGTGTTCTCGCTGATTTGTCTCCAGGGGAACAGGTGTCAGTAAGGTCATTTGCACTGCTATATGCTTCTTATGTGTTACATTTTGCTTGCTTTTGTCTACAACATTGTCGAGTTGTGGGGTATTTAAATTCGTCAATACTTTAGTGACTTTGTCTCTTTTGAAATTCATCAATTTATCAACCATGCTTACTTTTCCTCACTACTTTTTGTACTGTGTGGAGAGGTTGTGTTTTCTGGATGTGGCCAAACCATAATATGCATATTTCACCTTTTTGTGACTAATAATTATTCCAGAAGCATCTTAGCTCATGAGTGTATTTTATTCAATTGAAAAAATACAGACAATATCTCAATGACTGATCAACTACAGAAATCTTTGAAATATTTTTTCTTAAGTTCAGGGTGTTATATCCTTGATAAACAAAATTGCATTGCCATTCCTTGCTGGCAAGATTGATTTACTGTTGTTTTTTAATTTCCTATGTCTTTGAACACGCAAGTTTTAGGTTAATCTTAATGGCATCGTTTCTAGACTACTCAAACATCCGTTTAGTCGAAACGCAGGTACGTCTGGTAATAAAAGAGTACAGCTAAGTCACTATGGTTAAGGATTTGATCAGGCAACGGTTGTCGTTTGTTGTTGTTTTTTTTTCAATGTTTCATTAAAAAGAAAATACGAAAAGATCGGGATCTATTTATTACATATTTGTCCTAATATTCTTTATTTTGATACTGTTTTCGTTTTATAATGATCTGGGTTATTGATAAAATAAAAGTATAGGTACAATACTAGTAAATGGCATTGAGAGCTGGCAATGTTAAGCGACATTAACAAGCACGCACATTTGTCCACCAGTTGCTACAAAGGGCATGCCGTCATTTGCTTTGGCTTCAATATCCCATCCAGAGCCTCTTTATCCAAAATACTTTCCAATATTTTGAAATAAACAGAGCAACTTTTAGAGGCTGAATCGATAATTTATTACCTTCATTAGGATATGAAAAAAGCACTGTGGTAGTTAAGATTGATATGTAAGCTAACAACTAGCAGACGTCTCGTTAAGTATTCAGCAAATACTCGTTATTGTAAACGTAGAATTATTCAGAATAGTGTTATTCCCCAAAAGCTTTACAGAATAGTTTATTTCAGGATCAACGGGCTCATCCGTGTAGTCTGATCACGACCGACACTTCTCCCTGTTAGATTCACTAGGTTATTTGTGACAAAAACGTGTAAAATACTGATCAGATGACATTGATTTAATAGGTGATCTTGATCTAAACTGGTCGCCTATGTGATAACAGACGTACGAAATAAAGAGTTCAGAAATTTAAGAAGATTATCATAAGCCAAACAAGTCAAAGCTAACATATTTACAAGTTTTAGCTTTCCAAAAAGCTAGTCGGTCATTAGCAAATAAATTAATAGAATAAGTAGGTATGTATTCGTGCTTGTATTTACTTTTGGACCAATGTAAGTCAATGATATGGCCAGTTTTCTGTTGATCAATGTCACACAGACTGTATCTGACAAACTATTTGTGAATTTAGTTGATGTTTCAAGTTTCAAGTTTATTTCCATTTACATTTCTCTGTATGTACAAAACATAAACAAGAGAACATATATACATTGTACAATTCTGTTACTTTAAAGCATGCAAACAAAGTTGAACGGCTGATGTTTGATTTATTGAAACATGAAGAAGACGTGTACCGGCAAAAGGCATCAATATAAATAATCATGTCTCTAGTAGACGTAATTTATTATTTTATTCAGGACGTGTAAAAAATAATTACGTTGTTTAAGCACCAGCGAATCTGATGAATATGTTACATTAACGCGAATGCTCAAAGAGGTACCACAGAACTTTCCGCAGTCGATACTTATTTGTACATTGAGAGAAAAGCCATGCTTATAATATTCAGTATTCATTACCAACATTCATAAAGTGTAGTTTTAGTTGGTTCAGCAGATCTCGTCAAACTTGAAGTTGACGAGCGTTAGAAGACAGTAAACAATAAATTAGGATGCTGATGCATTTATTACTTTCACTTAAGCTTTATGCTGCTCCTATCTTTTGTTTTTGTTTGAACGATTTTCTCTGAAACTATTACAGAAACTCAAGAAGCACTATTTGTATTTAAATTAATCTATCATCAAAGAAATTGTCGTTATGCCACTGTTCTGAAAATTCTTCACAACTATTTCTCAACTTTAAAGGCTGGTTTTGAATTGCTTGCAGTATATTCTAGTAGATCGCCCTTACATAGAAATGATAGTGCTTGTGTTGTCTACCTTACTGTACTTGTCAAAATAATGTTATTGTTTAGTAGCCCAAGACCGAATTCAGATCCGTTATATTGCATGTGTATGGGGAAGCAGACATTGGGGTCAGGGGTATCCCCGGAAATCTTTTACAAGTTAAACTCAATTTGGATTGCAACTGCGACGAGTCCAACCGTTCACTATAGACCCCAAGAGGAGAACGCACGGATAGATGCGGTTTTGAGAGGGAATGGGGGAATCAAAATAAATCAATTCGTACTTCGTTAATAATGCATATATTCAAGGGCAAGTTTTGAATATTATGGCGGCGGAAGTTTTGTTACATAAATTAAATAGTTAAAGTTTAAATGATAAAAATACAGATGCACGTATAGAATGGTTACCAAGTTTCTATTTTAAAACAATCGTTTAAGTTTTGTTTTCTTAAAATAGATGAAAAGATCACTTTGAAAACCACCGAAGACGAAAAATGTGAAAATATTGCAGGCTCGGTTTCATTGAGCCTGTTAAAGACTTTTAAGCATATCAAAAACATAAAATACCGCATCGTAAATTAGTGCTCCAACTTGGATATTAAAAGGACGAGAAATAGATAGATCTAAAAAACCATGGCAGTTTTTGTGCAACAAGCTCAAAACTAGGCACTTTTATGCAAATCTTTGAGAAAGAGCATAATACATGTATATAAATGTCTCTCTGAATGAGTAATTGCGAATAAAAGATAAAATGTAATGTTCATAACTAATGAAGAGATAGGTAGTCATCAAACCAACTAGGTTTAAACTCTCGCAGCTCGGGTTATTTCAATAGTGCGCTCGTGAAATGCAAAATTGTGAGGTTGATTATCTGATAACAACTACATTTGTAATTATGGATTGAAATGATTTTCCAAAAACCTTGACTAACGAAGTATTTGTAACTGAGGTAACGTGTCGCCATTTATCCTATAAATTGATATTAGACAAGTTCAATAAACAAAATCAATATTGATGCTTCCACGCTGAACGTGTAATCATAAAGTGCTATTAACCTCCTGTGGCCATCCTAGTCGTTTATCTCTGTCGTCCGCAGCTTATTGATCGTATTGATGACTGTCTTTTAGCGTACCGCCGCCCCATTGACTACGCTTGTGATAATAGATAAAAAATATTGCCCATGCTGATCTCCTATGTTTACTTTTAACAATGGTCATGTCACATTCGCTAAACCTCCGGTATATTCTGAGAACATTCACCGAAATTGCACTGGAAATCGCAAACAAATTGCAAAATCTCTCTTTAAAAGACAATATTTTGACAATTAAGCAAAGTTCTGAGCATTCGTTTCCTCCTAAATGCTTGTTTAAAACATCTCCTCGTTTGCTATAAGCCTCTACTATTTCACGACCGTATGTTTGGTGATTTATACCACAAGAAAGAAAATTTTTAATGTTAACACATTGGGTAGAAGTTTTTATCAATTTTCAAAGTCAACGCTTGGACATCATCTAACATGGCATACACTGAAATTGACATCATTAAAACAAACAAACAAAAACAGTTAAATGTGCGAGAACCAGCAATATTACATGTTGAAGTTCAGCATTCTAACGAAATTGTTGAAGATCAGAATAGTAAATATAATAATTTGAGTCCCTGTCAGGCTGCTCATCCCCCACCCTAGGACAGTGACAAAATTGTGTTGTTGAACTCTAGATTTTGGAATACATTTTTGGTTAAAAGTGTATGATAATGACCGACTAGCTTTTTGTAAACTTTTGTTTACAGACAGCCTTTCCCGCCAAAGTCGGATATTCATTAGTCTCTAAGAAAAACATAAACGATGTCTTGCTTTCGACCAACAAAATCAATATAACGGATCGAATCTATTTCATATATGGGATCATCCTGAACAGTTGTTTGATTCAAATAAAGTATCAGTTCAATTTATAAGCAAATAATATTTTGCTATGAAAGTTTGCATCACGTGACTTTCTAAAAAAAGACGCATAACATTATTTCTACACCCTGTAGTAAATACAACACATGTATGTTTATATAATTTAACATGTCATTATATATCAGCTCAATTTCTGATTTGATGTTACTACAACGTCCAAATATTGTTTCATCAACATTTAGAAGACTTTTCTGGCAAATAGGGGGAACGGAATAGCATTCTCAAGCTCTAGACGGGCGGCTTGGTCTAAAGTGACCACGTCCGGTGCCGCTGTTAACCGGTGTTACCCTTCAAAGGTCAAGTTTTGTCCATTATAATTTGTCGGTCATCAGGATGACCGACAATAAATTAAATATACAAGAACTATGATTATCTACATTAATGTCTTTTACGTTAAACGTCTTCTCTATATATCAAGCAAACATCAGTCTCTACACTTTCCTTCTGCATGAGTCTTAGTAACAGGTGGCATGGTATAAATTATTCTGGACCTGATGACCGACAATAAATTAAGTATACAAGAACTATGATTATCTACATAAATGTCTTTTCCGGTAAACGTCTTCTCTATATATCAAGCAATCAAACATCAGCCTCTACACTTTCCTTCTGCATGAGTCTTAGTAACAGGTGGCATAGTCTAAATTATCCGTTCTGAACCGTAAGTCACTGTTAACCGGTGTTCAGGCTAAAGATCTCAAGTTTGGTCTATTATAATATGTCGGTCATCAGGATGACCGACCTGATGACAGACAATAAGATTTTCCTTTTTCAGACTTTCTAAGTCACGCCTCCTTGAACACTGTAGAAGATCGTCGACGAACTATACCTGTTTATCAATAAATGTTCGAACAATATTATAGAGGAAATCGACCTATAATAAACACATTTCAGACGCGCGACTGTATGAGAATTAAGGTTCGAAATATTTGAAAAATACTGCATTGTCATTGGCTCAAAAAGAATTTCAACCATTATATTGTAGTAAACAGTTTTCTATTCTTTAGAAAGTTAATCGGATATTTACCTTGTACATTACCATTCAAGATTCCTTTAACATGTGAAATTGTGAACTAGTGCTTTCCTATGAAACTGCATGGCTATTTCATTATTTATTTTTAATAATATAAGCTATGTTCTCTCTGTCGTTTAAGATTCGATTTGGCGGAAAATACATAGAATGTTGTTAAAAGTTTTTAGATATCGGATATAAAATTGGATATTGATAATGCAATAAGTACTTTTTCCGAAACCTTACTGAAGTAAGTAACCAATTAGAAAAGTTGGTCTGTGTTCTACGCCGTAAACGAAAATCATATATTAAATAAATGGTTTAAAAATAATAGGTTATATTGTTTCATAAATCTATTAGAGTTTGTTTGAGATAACTGCGACACAAGCTGCTTCGTGTATTTAAGTTGTTCTTTTAGTTTTTAAAGAAACTATTTAGGAAGTAACAGTCTTCAGATGTGAAAGAGTTTGTTCTTTATTGAGTATTAACTGATTTAATGTTTGTTTGCATACCGTGTATGTATAATAGTATCATATTTTGACTGTTGAATAACAGTGTGCATTGTAATGGAGAACAAAATAAAATATTAATAAAACTAGTAACGCTTGTTTTTAATACCAGCCGATTTTGTCACATACTAAACACATTCAAATATATAAACATCACAGAATAACAACATAACCTTGACAGTCACAGATTGAAAACAAAATATGAAAAGCACTAGGGTGCTGTAAAAGGATGTCAATATTTAATCAGTTTTACATCGTCTTCATACGGAGGTGCTATTTTTTACAACTTTGGTCACTAATATTCAGCGTTATTTGCGCGGGGGTTGTCATGGAAGTAAGTGGCGTGATAGGTTGAAATGGCTTGGCTTTGGTCGTTGGTCTCCCTTTCCTGAGAATGTATCGCTAAATTACAATAAATATAGACACATTGTTTGCGGGTAGATAACATTCTGGAAATCTTTAAGCTTAAGATCAAATATACTCAGCAAAAATATAAAGTACCCACCTTTTATGTTTATATTCTCATTCACATATTTTCATTTAATTACGGTCACTTTAAAATGTGTTTTATTAATTAATCTCAGTTGTTTTTAAGTTTAATTGTTCATCAACATAATGTTCCACACCTAGACCTGAGCAAATGTCCATCAGATAACAATTAATAATGGATTAAAACACTATATATTCAATTTAAAGGGAGGTAATTGAAATGTTTTTGGATTTCTAGCGTTGTTTATAGAGGACGAGTTGTTTTATTAATGAATGTTTTGTGCTTATCTTGACATCAAGGACTGGAATAATTGATTTGATTGCAATAACTGTAAATATGTTTTTAGAATCACTTACTTCTTCCGAAAACCTTAATTATAGCAAAGGAAAAGATAACTTAGTCGTGACTGCAGATTTTCAAGAACATTTTATTTCTTTGTAACGATTACAGATATGCAGATCTGTTCAATGAAAATATTTTATTTTTTAATTTTCTAATTTTACAAAATTACAGGTAGAAAAGTGGGTACTTTTTATTTTTGCGGAGAATATATTTAAATTTGGGTGTCCGTTAATTACTAATAAAATGGCAAGAACATTTCAATGGGTCTCAAAAAGAGTTGAACAATATGGGAAATCATGTGTGATACGATATCACCGGGCAAGAACAAATGATTCACAAATCATGCTCTCTGAAATAAAACGATATACTTTAAATCGCCATTTTATTCGTGATTTTCTAAACACGACAAAAGCAAACTGTTACTCGCCCGTGAAGAGTTGAAAAAATGGGAAATCACGTGTGATATGATATAGTAGTAGTAGTTGTAGTAGTAGTAGTAGTAGTAGTAGTAGTAGTAGTAGTAGTTTTATTTGTGCACTATACATGTCACATCCTAACAAATATCACATTTTATCAAGATGACCTGTTAAAAATGATAGTGCCTCTAGCTGTTAAAGCCTATTTGGCTTATTTCCAACTGCGTCCTATCAACAGGCATTAACGAATGATAAACAAGTCATGCTTTCGGAAATAAGACAATATACTTTAAATCAACATTCTATTCGTGATTTTCTAAAAGTGATAAAACAACTTTTAGTCGCCCGTGATATGTTCGGTTCATCAAAGATCGCATTGTGAACCCGGTAGTTTTCTTTTTTTCAATTTAATAACAGGTTCAGTACGCACGAATATTTCTGGTACCCAGGTTCACCTTAAAGGCTATGAAGGCCTATTATAGCAAATTATGAAAATAAATTTAAAGATTTCTCTTTTGAAATTCATCAATTTATCAACCATGCTTACTTTATGCATATTTCACATTTTTGTGACTTTAATAATTATTCCAGACGCATCTTAACTCATGAGTGTATTTTATTCAACTGAAAAATTCAAAAAATATCTTATTGACTGATTAATTACAGATATATTGAAATATTTTTATATTTTCTGAAGTTCAAGGTTTATAGCCTTGATAAACAAACTTGCATTGCCGTTCCTAGCTGGCTTTTCCAGATTTATTTACTATTGATTTTTAATTTCCCGCGTCTTTGAACACGCAAATTTTAGGTTAATCGTAAAGGCTTCGTTTCTAGACTAATCAAACATCCGTTTAGTTGAAACGCAGGTACGTCTGGTAATTAAAGAGTACAGCTAAGTCACTATGTTTAAAGGACTTGATCAGGTAAAGGTTGTTGTTTGTTGTTGTTGTTGTTTTTCAATGTTTCATTAAAAAGAAAATTCGAAAAGATCGTGATCTATTTATTACACATTTGTTCTGATATGCTTTATTTTGATACTATTTCGTTTTATAATGATCTGGGTTATTGGTACAATAAAAGTATTGGTACAATAAATGGCATTGAGAGCTGGCAAAAATGTTGAGCGACATTAACAAGCACGCACATTTGTCCACCAGTTGCTACAAAGGGCATGCCGTCATTTGCTTTGGCTTCAATATCCCATCCAGAGCCTCTTTATCCAAAATACTTTCCAATATTTTGAAATAAACAGAGCAACTTTTAGGAGCTAAATCGATAATTTATTACCTTCATAAGGATATAAAAAAGCACTATGGTAGTTAAGATTGATATGTAAGCTAACAACTAGCAGACGTCTCGTAAAATATTCAGCAAATACTCGTTATTCTAAACGTAGAATAATTCAGAATACTGTTATTCCCCAAAAGCTTTATAGAAAAGTTTGATTGTCTTTTTATAGTAGAATCAAGACGTGTGTGCATTAACTGACACATACGGGGAATACGTAATGTGTTCTCGATAATGTAAATTTTGAATTTATCGAGCATGAAGCAACCACGCAAACCATTCCCTAAGGAGTAGGTTATTGTCCTGTACAAATGGTCATTTACTGTAAATTGTTTGATCCGAACACAAGTGAAAGGTATATTTGTACATTTTAAGAAAAACAATACAGTAAAAGAAAATATGAAAACAAAATTAGAAAATATGAAAAAATATCGCGAATCTGATATTTAAAAATAATAAAATGAATCGATTAGGTACATAAATCTAACGTTATAGCGATTTCGGTCAGCATTCCATTATTTCTATTACATGTTTCATGCTTGTAGTCGATCAAAGAATTTTCATGTATCATCTCATTCTAACACATTGACATCTTACTTTTTCAACTAGTCTGACACATGAAAACCAGACGGACACCGTTTCATTTCTGTCGAGTGTGAAGGCAGTTGGCAATAAGTGCTTGACATAAGTAATTGTTCGATCTTTACAAATCCTGACGGGGGCATATGGAAATTCTTGCACCTTTCATTTCGGTTAAAACCATAACATAATACAAGTACTGAAAGTACAGAAAACCAGCGAAGCGATTTTGCTTATTGAGAATAACCAGTGCCATGATTCTCATACATGTATCCATTTACGAAAAAGCAAAAGAACTTGGTTCACTCGCAAAGACCTTCATCTTGTCTAAATGATAGTGGAAATAAGGGTTTCCATGTATTATCTGGATGAAGGCTTCTGTTAACCCTTTACTCCATAGATATACCTTCATAGCTTGGGCGAACAGTTTAGATCCATATCAGCTGGCACATCTGTGCGATCTGATTAGGATTTAAACTGTTCGCTTTTATAATCATTTTTTCTGACCAGTAATCACAAATTTTAGATCCAGATCAGATGGCACTATTGTGCCAGCTGATCGGGACCTGAACTGGTCACCTATGTGATGAAAGGCGTATATATTGAGTAAAGGGTTTTAAGCAAGAAATTATAATAGTGAAATCTGTGTACTGACATCCCAAAGACAGAATGAACACGAAAAATGATATAAAAGTGAGACCCCATCGATGGGAAAGATTATGCAGTTATTTGAAATAAGAAATATATAATTGTTTCCTTCATTGTGAATAACATGTAACGGAAATCATAGAATTGAGAATCCTACATATTAAGATAAAACAACCGAGAGTCATAACATTGCCGAAAGCATTGGAATTTAATGCTAGATAACACACATGTAAAATTGAAGATAATTTCAGAGGAAAATGAATTACTGTAGCTTATACCAAAAAATTTCACCGTATTAAGTTGTATATAATAACGGACTCGATGGTTTTTTTAATGACATTTTTTATGAAAATGGCAGAAATATCACAAATGAAGTCGGCATGTAGCTTACAAGACTCAGGTCGGTTACTAAAAGGTCAAGGTTACACTGAGAGGTCATAATGCTTGATAGTGCGCTTATGATTGTGTCCCCTAAGCAACTCTGTCATTTCTTTAGAGATTTTAAAATAACCTTAAAGAAATGTCAAACACATGAAGACGACTTGTCGCTTACAAGACCCTTGTCGGTTGCTTGATGGTCAAGGTCACAATTAGAAGACAAAGTCAAAATCCCTGATAGTGCACTGATGGTCGTGTCCGCTCAATAACAGTATCATTTCTTGAGGGATTTTAAAATAACCTGGCAGAAATGTCAAACACATGAAGACGACAAGTCGTGCATAATACCCAGGTTGGATGTTCAAAGGTCAAGGTCACACTAACAGGTCATTAACTTGTTTTCTCCTCCTAAACTGACAGATTTTCAGGAAATCTTAGAGGAATATTTCTTGGGTGACCCTCTATGAAAGTTGTTCAAATGGTTCTCAGCGTCCTTCGCATATTTAGATCACAGGCGCTAAAAATAGATTTTCAAACACAATCTTTCACTGGACATAACTTCGGAGGCATTTGTCTGTTTACAATGACAACTCTTTCTTCAAAATCACATTTATTCGAAAAAACTGTTGTCACGTAGATTGGAAAAAAATTACTGGACAAATTTAATAATAAATACTAAAATGCAGCCTAAGCTTTAATTTAAGTATTGGTAAATAAAAATGCAGCATATTGTTCTTGTTCGGTGACTTCCAAGGTCCCATTTCATCTTTTTCATAAACTGTTTTGCCACCGACGTGAAAATGAAGAGGTTTGTAAAACAACCATTAGAAGATGGGTTATTTTTTTCATTCTTTAAAACTTCACTAAATGTTTGTTTGTACAATATTTTATCATTTTACCTTAACCATCTGAAAAGGTAACATGTCAGATTAAAACAACACTATTTCGCTTAAAATCAGGCAAGGACACTGTAAAAAAGCATGAATATCTTGACAAATGACTTGTGGAAAGGGGGTTTAAACATGACATTTACTATTTTATGAATAATTATTACTTTGTGTATTATATTTAATGATTGTGGTGAATGGACTTTGTACACATTTAGACTAACAAAACTTATTTGAATGTGGCAAGCATTACTGTAGATTGATTTTAAAGAGATGAAGATTGAACTTTGAAAGCCACCGAACACGAACACGACAAATAAAATATCCCAGCCTTTATTTGCCTTTTCTTAAACAAGTAATGAAAGTATATATTACGTCACAAAGCCCAGGGTTGAGCGCAACATTTATACAAATATAAGTATCACGTTCAAATGCCTAAAAAGGGCTGTCTAATCGATAACAGTACTGATTGAGTATAAGGGAGACGTTTAAAAGAACATTGAGTGAATTTTTAAAGACAATAGTGAAGCTTACCAAGAATTGAAAGAGATAAATGAAGTTACAGACGACTAAAATATTGAATCGATATTATATAATCAACATATCATTCATAGAACAAAAGCATGCATGTTAGATAATTGTTTGAAAGAGATATGTAATTTATTTTAATCGTGTTTAAATACAATATCAATGATGTTTTCTAGCTTTGATAGCTTTGAGAATTCCTTGCAAAAAACGACATTTACCTAAGGTCATCAAAACGCTTTTTACATAATTCATAATTGATGATAAAAGAATGTATCTCTCCAAAGAACAAATCTACCATCTTACTTGAAATTAATTCTTAAATCTTAAAAGGGATGAAAAGACCTAAATAATGCACGAAACAAATTAAAGTTGTCCAATTGTGTTGGTCACTAAAAGTCGGGTGCTAAATTAAATGTGCATAGCTTATCTTTTAACTGGAAATTTGTGTCTTCATTACCATTTCAAATTGACTATGACATGTAAATGGATTGGTTTTAAGCCGGAATCCTACAAGGATTTTCCAGTCGAAAATTCATCTATTCATTACCATTTCAAATTAGCTATGACACATAAATGGATTGGTTTTAGGCTAAATTCCTGTAAGGACATCTAGAAATCAGTCGGGTTTGGTGATAAGAAAACGGTAATGCCCTATGCACTTTCTGTTGCAAGTAGAATCTTTAAATCATGTTTTCTGTAGGTGTGTTTAAACAAAAATTATCATTTAAAAACTGGAATGAACAAACTCTTCACGGTATTAGATAGAATAAAAAAGGTGAAATATGCATATCAGGACTTGGCTGTGAAAATAAAACACTTTTATGCTGAAAATAGTTTAATATATATTTTAAATTACATATCAATTTTAAAATGTAATAAATGGACAAAATAAATCCTAAACCTTCTTTTGAATGAAAACTGTTTAAGACAATAATGATAAATAAAGTGTCATGTTAACAGTAAAAAACTTTAATTTCAAAATGATATGCAAGAATTGAAATATTTGAATTAAATGTTTGTACAATATTCTGATTTAAAACTCAACTTGTCTGGCTTTATATTTGTATCATTTTTAGTTTCAAAATAGTATGTTTTTAAGATTTGTAAAACTGACTGTTATAAAAAAACGATCTGCAAATATTCTTGCATAATTGTATCAAGTATTTAACCACCTTTCTTATTACATTTGACCAAATTCAAGTTATCAAGTAAATAAAAAGAAATTGATGAACCAGTCCTGAATCTTATGCAGTTTACATTCATACTGTTTGTTTGTTGAAGTTGTTTTTGGTTTTCGCTGTTGTTGTTTTGGTTTAGTCTCGTTAAACACAGGCCGATAATCAGCTATATGTTGTTGTTTTTTTTTTCAATAGATAAATAGGAATTTAGTACCAAAGTTCTAGCATATTACCATTTTTGAAATATTAAGATTATCACTCATTATATTAATATTGACGTTTCGGCCTATGGCCTTTATCAAAATATTTATGTTAGAAAACTATTAACTTTACAGAAACAACTGCATAGATGTAAGCAAATATCGACTTCTTTGACTCTTGTGTTATTTAGAAGCTTTTCTGTAAAGTTGATAGAAAAAATGTAGAAAGTTTTCTAACATAAATATTTTGATAAAGGCCATAGGCCGAAACGTCAATATTAATAAAATGAGTGATATTACTACAATAGTGTGTATTAACACTATCCCTTAGGATTATTTCAAATATATTAAGATTATCGTAGACGGGTGACCTCAACAATTGTTCATGGCATCCTTTTCCTCGTTTTCAATCATTTTCGAATAAAGCTATGAAGCAAAATTGTAAATATTCTAACAATTGCTAAATAAATGAGTTTTCCGATCCGTTGTTTCGGACTTCAGAGCATACGAAACAAAATAACGCTGTCGGGGCTTTTGGATGAGAGACGTTCGCTATTTAATGATGCTCCTTACAAACTTTAATCAGCACACTAAATCCTCGCCTGAGTGCAATAAAGGTATTTATTCTTCCTATTTCAATGATACTTATGCCTTTATTGCGCAAAGGTTACAAAATGTAAGTTGGTTGTTTCATTCTTCCATTAAACATATTTAAACTACTTATCACAGAATATGCTTACATGGTAACAGCATCACGTTACGAGGTCCTTAATTTCACGTCTCAGAAGAATTTGCTTCAATTTGCATCGATTTCTCCACAAGCTTGTCCCGTGGATCCAATTATGCGACCATTGGTCTAATCGTACTTGTTTTGCTGTCAATTAGCGACTTCGTTTAGATGTCTGTGTTCAGCATAATTACGCAAATTGGCTTCTTAAATAAAGCTTACAGATTTGATTTTCCCAAGTACATTAGACCTTCCATACTTTACTGTTAATTTACCCTGATTGGCAAATCTAGTTACTACGCTTCTAAATAACACAGGAGTCAAACAGGTCGATATTTGCTTACATCTATGCAGATTAGCTGACGTTTGACTTAACGGGAAATGGTTTGACAGTTACTAGTAATAGGTGAAATGGGAAAATAAAACGGTAATCTTTACAATTATCAAGTAGAGCGATAGTCAAATGTAAAGCTTTGGGTTGCTGTTTTGTTGTTGTTGTTTTTATAGTTAGATCGAAGTAGAAAGAAGTAAGTAGAAAGAAGAAATTTAAAAAGTATACAAATTGAAAATAACGTCTTTGCGAATAAAGAAGGAAAAAGATGCAGCATGACTTCCACGCGTTTATTTATCTTATTTAAAAATTTTGGATCTCTTTTGTGAATAAGTTAATATCCCTAGGTCTGTTTTAATAGTTTTTACGATTGTGAACTTTTTCTAAATAAAACCGAAAACTTCCAATGTCAAGAAATTTATTCCGATGGTAACTTAGATTTGTATTTTGTGATTATTTCGAATATCGTACTAAGCTTTAATATGGGAAAACATAAAACGAAGTTACACTGAAAAGGGTTACAAAAACTTTTGGTTTGAACTGGTTAATATCTTGATGTAAAATAAAGTGGCTTAGAATCGGCTTTACATTGCTTGATTTAATTCAAACACGATTGGGCTGACGGGAAATTAATTTTCTCGATAAGCCATTATTCATGTCATGATCCGATTAAGCTGTTTAAACTCTTGAGATTCTTAATAGAACTAAGCACCAAAATGATTCTAAATAACTACTGTCAGTTTTGATGAAAAAAAAAACATTTACGTGTGTAAACAATCACATCTAATTATTGGTGTGCCTTTACGACGCATATAAGAAAATAAAACTGAATGCATACACAGACTGTTGTTGTAATGCTAGCTGAGAAATATTACAGATTAAATGCGTGTTCTTTCTTGTGAGGTGAAGGCGTTTATTGATCGAATGAACAAGTTTAATAATTGGTCAGTGTTTGCTTAATTTTGCAGGGTTTTCAAACAAATCTCTAAATAGAAACTGGTGATTTTTTAGGAACTTGGAGATTGGTATAATATTCAGAATGGGAATAAAACAAACATCAAACATGGCAACAACACCCTGTCAGAGCACATAACCCTATCACAAAAATCTGAGCACTCTACGTGCAGCAAACTTGATGTTAAAGTTTAGACAAACGTTATCATTGCAATTCTATGATTTTGATAAGGGACTTGTAGGCAAGAGGAGATCTTTTTACAGAAGACTTTTCGTCCGCTAAACTGAACAAATGGTATTAATGTAAACTAATGCAGAAATAATGCAGGAATCGAAGAAGTACCGTAAAAACACTTATTTTCTGTGCGAGGTATTTATAAAAGGAATCTCGGTTCTTTTAATGTACCGAGTATATATTTGTGACATTGTATTTGTGATTGTTCATTTCAAATATATAGGTTTTAAAGAGCAGCCAAGTTTTAACAAGTAAATTACCTCCTATTTTTATTTATATCCGTTTTTCATTAGACGACAGGCAGATCTTGACAGCAATATATAGGTTGCTTGCAATTAAGACGATAGAAAGCATGGTTAATGGTTATTGGATTATTCAAAATTGAAAATTTAACGTTGAGTTCTAATGGAACCAGAACAGAACAGAACAGATTCTGTTCTGTTCTAATGGAACCGGATTTACTTTGGGACATGCTATACACAGCCTCCCCACACAGCCAAAAAGTAGAGAGGAAAAAAGAGCATGGTTTTACAATAATCAGTTTCAAAATGGACGCCACGAAAAACGAAGGTGAGAACCAGAGGGGTTACCGCCTTGGAACAAATTGCCACTGGGGGTTTAAACAAGGTTCTAGGGTGCACCAACCTCACACTTGCCCCAACAGGTTCTCACTAATGTTAAAGTCACTAATGTTTCTTTAGATATCCAATAATAAAAACTTAATTTCATTTTAATACACTATATTTTCTACTTGTTCTCTTATAAAAGAAGAATAACAGTCAAAAATAAAATGAGGTTTTGTCCAAAGAAGCATACACTATTGAAAGCAACCTTCCATGTAACTAAAACCTATTGCTGGCAAAGTTTGACAGACTTTTTCTTAGTTTAAAATAACAACATTTGTGAACTACAGGATTCAAAGAAACCAGATTTGGAAGGTGTTAACTTATTATTAAACAAGATTGGTGTTGAAACAACAATTTATGAGAAATTGTGCGAAGCCAGCCTCGGCAATCTTGTTAGTAGGAATAAATGACAATATCAAAACTGATCTATGGAATACCTGAGATATGAGACTGGCTTATCAATTTTTGAAGTTTTGTTAAAGGTCAAATAGACTAATTGTTCTTGAATATAAATAAGGACAGCAGCACTTTCATGGCTGATAGCAGATATGTGACAAATAATTGAAACAAAACACTCATATCAGTGTCGCTTTTAATTATTCTTTAGGAGTTATCTTTACAAACATTTGTTAACAAACATCACAAAATAGGCAATATAATATCGATAACTTTATCACAATCTAGTGATGATGGCCTAAACTTGTTATTTATTGTAATTTAAACAAACGATTTATCATTGAAAATTCACAACAAACCATGTCACAAGCAAGAGAATCATTATGATCTACGAATATTCAATACAATGAGATTCTAACTTATCATCAATTTATCATTAACTAAAAGAACTTGCAGAAACAAACATCTAAAATATTGAAATAAATCTAGTTATAATCTACCGTTCAATTAAAGGCATTTAAATCTAAGGGACCAACAAAACCCAAAATTTCTTGTTTCCCACTTGTCTAGTATAATTTTGTTCTGCTTGCCTGGACTTTCTGCAACTAACCAATCATCTTTTTATTTAAGGACTAGTTTTGTACTGCATGAATATCGCTTCACAACTCTCAATACTACTTTAAATAAAGTATTCATAAATGTACAAGGAAAGTGTGTTTAGTAATTGGTGCATAAATCAGAATGATTTTATAAATATAACTGACTGATAAGCATGTTATTGACATAGGTTAGATTGGGAGTTAAAATTAGTGGTGCTAATAAAATTAAATGTAAAAACAAATGAAGTTTAATCACAATAACAAGGTACTTGTTTTATGGTCACATCTATGGAAAGCCGGAGTACACCCCCGTAAGTATTAATAATTTCCTATGCAATTCAGTTGACTCCAATACTAACGTTAAAATGACGATTCCGCTATTAATAAATTAGATCGCCCGTAGTTAATAATAAATATTCATCTTAAACCCCGCTAATATTAACAACTGCTACAGTAGCAGTTGCGCCCTTAGTTAATAATTTATCCCGCTTATAATATTTTTTTTACTAACTCCGGGTTGATGTAGCATTTTTATCCGCTAAGAATAAGTTTTACCCGCTAATAATAAGTTCGCTATTAAACAGAAAATATTTGTCCCGTTATTATTAACTTCGTGAAAAAAAAGTTACTAATCGTACAAGCCCCGCTAATGTTACCGGCCAATAGGAAAAGGTTTTACTTTTTATAAATATTGAGCGTCGAGTTGACACTGATCGAGGTCAACAACAACAACAACACAACGGCATACAGTCAGAACATAATTTTCAGTTTTCCTCTGAAATTTGGACGGGATAAATTTTCCAAATCGAGGGAGAAGCTGCCAAGTTATTCATTTCATGTGCAAGGTTGTGATAATTTCCTTCGAATCGAATATAATGGGAAAAGATTATTGCTCGGTTTTTGGTTGCCACAATTTCAGTGGAAGGATAGTCAAAATATTTTAACCTACGGGATTTTTAGATAATTTTTGATGGTCAAAATCCCAAAGGTTAAAAACAGTAAAGGTCTATTATAGGGTGGAAAACGCTTTTACACAAATATACAAATTCCTTGGTAATAATACGTTAATAAACATAAAATATATCATTTAACATTATTTAGCGAAAAAACAATCAAGAAAAGGCACCGCAATTCGTCAAAACTCAATATTTACTCTTTTTGTTTTGAAAGTTTACCTTTCCCTAGCTATGACGTCACGCATTCAATGGCGAATAGGGAAATTGTATCGATGTGTTACAGGGTGTAGTTTAAATAGGATTATTGTCTTATGAACCTATGTCATATAATAAAGTGTGTAGAAATTACTTCTTAAGGTATATATCTTCAAAGGTAACTAATTCTTTCATTCCAATTTTGTTGTTTTATTGGTTTTTTAAGAATTTTTCTTCCGACTCAATTTTGAGTCGGAACGTCCACCACTAAATTGGTCTTTATTGTGTTCAACGCGCAGGGCGTAGCTCTGATCGCGTTGATATTTCGACTAGTGGAAGGATAGGAAAATTTGGACATAAAGTGACTTTGCACATTTCCCTAAAGAACAGTACGTGAGAAGAGCATGGATTCGTGCTATAAGCAGAAAACATTCATTGGAAACCTTCATACACACGTGTGCGCTCTGATCATTTTGTCTGCGGTGTCGGCCCAAACTAAGCCAACAGAAGCAAGATTCCGACAGAAAATCTTCCTGAAGCAATCTGGAGAAGCAAAAAGTCTGAGAAGCAGCCCTCGTAAACCGTCAGAGCCACAGCCTCCAGATCAAACATCAATCAAATTATCAATGTCATTAATATCCACTCGTAAGTTAGCTTGCTTTCTTGTAGATTCCGTCACGTTAGAAATTGGTCAGTTGCAGTGTGCTATTATCATAAAATTGGAGTTTGTTGTTAAATAATAATAATGATGATAATAATAATAAGTAACTGTAAAAGTAGAAATTTAGCTTATGTCAGGGGTGAAGGGTTTTTCATCAGAATATTGGGAAGAGGCCCTGGCCTTTCCAATTGGGAAATTTATGCTCAATAATTGTTTATTTTGGGAAAACAAAATTAATTGAAAGATGGGTTCTACTTTATGAAATTGAATAGTTATAGGTATTTTTAACTTAAGTCTAATTTCTTATGCACTTTATTTGCCAGACTTCAATTTTCAAACACTCCTCCCAGGAGTTTTAACCATTTTTGGACATCTTACCTAGCATTTTGGGAAGAATTTCTGCCACAATTGGGAAAAAATACTATATTTTTGGATTGGGAAAGGCCTTTTATAGGCCTCTGTTATATAAGGATGAAAATCCCTGGGGTGTAGCTAGCCCACTATTCAGATGGATTCATTAATTTGCTGATAGAGGGTGGATTGGGGACGTGCCACATACCCAAAATGTTTTTATAACAATAGAGCATAATTTCTGGGCATTTTGATACATGGAATCATGTCAATTCGGCAGTATAATTACACTGATATAGGCAGCTACATGCCTGTGGGTCACAAAATTTGTATTTAATGCAGTGCCGTATAATTATATATAGGTGCCCTTATTCATTTTTTTCACCTATAATGGTAATTATAATTAACTGGGTTAGGCGATATAATTTTTAAGTAGTTAAAAAGTAACAAATTGTTATGTTTATACATGTACTTATCACTATCCTTTTCAGAATAATACTACAAGATTTTTTAAAATAAATTTATGATATAAATAATAAAAATATGACTGCATGTTTAAATATATTTGAAGTCAATGTTTGTATAATTTTGACAGCACACAAAGTGATATCCACAGCAAATACCTTAATAGAGGTTAAATTATGTTTCAGCTATGCACAAGTTCAGCCATCTACTACAACAGATGATGGTTTGGTGACTGCCAGCACAAGTAGCAGTGGGATGACACCTCAGGCCACACAGACATGTCCCCCATCCCTGACAGATGTTGGCACAGAAACTTTGATGCCAGAGCTGGTCATAGAAAGCATCAGCCACTCTATTGAGCTGATTATGTTTTATACTGGTCTTCCAGACAGTAAAACTTTTCATGCCCTTTTTGGGACACTAATAGAACATGGTGCTGACAAACTTTCTACTGAAAGCATTGATGGATTGAACACTCTAAATCTGGGATGCAAAAGAAACATGAGACATATTGATGAATTTTTACTGGTTATGATGGGACTTCGTCTTGGTTTGTTAGTGAAGGATTTAGAATATCGATTTAAGACTTCAGCAAGTTCAGTATCAAAAATCTTTTATGCCTGGATATTATTTATGTCAGTCTGTCTACGTTCCATCGTTTTATTAGCTAAGCTAAAAGATTTGTAGATGCATGTCCCAAAGTGTTTTAAACAGTTTTCTGATACCAGAGTAATCTTGATTGTTCTGAAATATTTGTTCAAAGTCCATCTTCTCTTGAAAACAAGTCACTTACATATTCAAGTTACAAGTCCCATGATACATTTAAAGCTCTGATTGGTGTGAGCACTACAGGTGCAGTGGTTTTTGTCTCTAAAATCTGGCCATGTTGCACATCAGATGTTGAGATAGCAAGAAGCAGCTACTGCCATCATTATTATTATCATCATCACCACCATGCCACAAATTATTTGGAAATGAGTTCATTTTTCATCAGCATCATCTTCATCATCAACAACACTACTACCATTATCATGATCACTAGATCACTGTCGTCATCACCACCATCATCATCATCATTATAACTGTCATCATCATCATTATATCATCAATTACCAACTACAGTCTGATAATTAACATCTTTTCACATTATTGGTCATGTAGACTACTATGCATCCAGATGATAGAAAATCAGTACTATGACTTTGAATGCTGAAACAACTAAAGTGATAATCATGTTTTGTTATAATGATTTATTTTAATTATAATGTAATTTATTTATATATTCATTTAATTATATGTTAAATATATATCATCATCAATTGATAAGAAAATACTTAACAGAAATTTGGCACCAAAAGCCTGTGTGGTACTGATGCAACATCAGACATCAATTGTGACTTCATCGACTTCATACAAACATTTCTCTTAACTTCCTGTATGTGTGTAATGTAAAATAAGAAAATGTAAACTTGTGGCAATATCTACTGAAAAAGGCAGATGAACGAAACGTTTTGAAAAAAAAGAGTTAAATAGATATGTGAACATTATTTACTATCCCTCATGTATAAACGAACGTAAAAAACTTTAAAATTCTGCAAGGTGTTATTCCATTGGCGCTAAGTAAATTTGCTGATCATGTTTTCTTTGTACAGCACTGACAATAGTGCTGCATCCACTCATAGCAGAATAATTTATTTATGCTTTTCAGTGAATTATAGAATTTTCTCATTGAAAAAAGTGGTATTTCACTGTTTTCAAACTGTGGAATACCACTCATATTTTCACTTTGATACCCAAGCAGGCATTTAAGTCTGAATAATAATGTTTGGAAAATGGATTTAAGTCTGGTTAAATATGACTTCATGATGTAACATTATAACTAAACCATTTTGGTGCCATTTAAATGATTTATTGCAAGTATATAAAGCAAATTTTGCCCTAACAGCATTGAAATATAGTAGTTTTTACCAGTGAAATATATAAATAAATTACACTTGTGAACTCAGGAACCATGTATATATACTTGTGAAAATAATAATTCCAGAGCTCACTCTGTGAAATGTATTTTCTATTTTGTTGATAATAACAAATATCATCTATATGTTGGTCGAACTGTGTTGACCTAAATTTGTACAACTGGTACTTTTTAACCCCACTGGCGTAAAAGAAAACTTTGTTGAATATGTTATTATTTGATTCTATAATTATATTTGTTTCAATTAGTAACTGTTTGTTTTAAGAATTATACTTTGTATTGTTACCTATAAACAAATAACTAAAATTGTATTTGTTATTAATTTTAGATTTACAGTGGATTAAAATTGATCAAGAAGATAACTATTGAAATGAATTAATTTATAAGATCAATTACATTTTGCGCCTCTACGACCAGTTAGGGCAGCCGGCAGTCCAGGAGTTGCTTGTACGATCAAAAACCAAGGCATGTAACTTGTGCTCATTTTTGGTTACTCAAACACAACAAATAAACTAATTGTTTTAGAAAAAATTTCTAATCTAGGTAGCAACTAAACGACGACAACAACAGCTTTCCAAGGCCATTTTCTCTGGAACCATGCTTATATTTATTAATCCTTTACATCATATATATTCCTTTTATCACATGAGCAAACAGTGTAGATCCAGATAAGCCGTCATATCTGTGCAGTTTGATCAGGATCTGTACGCTTTTTGGTCACAAATAATATAATAAATAGAAAAGTGAAAGGTGTAGATTCTGTAACAGCTGTCTGATCTGGATCTACACTGTTCAACCATGTCATATCTGCTTATGTATGGAGGAAAGGGTTAAAGGAATTGAAGCGTAATAATAGTAATACAAGTCGTTTAAAAGTGCAGTTGACACTTATTACTTCAGGAAGACTGAAAAATGTTATTTCCATGGTCGCTATAGTTTGAAGATTATAAGCTAGGCTTGTGAGACTTTTAATGACAACATGATCCATAGATATTAGAAAAGCAGTCAATTAGGCTAAATTAAAATTTTTCTCTTACTAGACAGAAAAATCTCTATTTTTAGTGTGAGATTTTTCTTATCCTTCATGGCCTTATCTTTAACTCTGTGTGCTCGCATACTTTAGTATTATTGTGCAGCATATTAATTGAGCAATTTCATTATTGATTTAGACTATGTCATGATGCTAATAACGACGTCATTTGAATTTTATTGTGACATAATTAAACAAATTTTTACTTTTTCAAACAGAGTAAGTTGTTGATTTTGTTTATCAGGATTTTGTTAAAAAATTATTTGGAAAAGATACACTCGGAGGTTGCTAAATTCTTAACGCTGGAACTTGGAAGTGTTTATCGTGGTAAGAGTCTGAAAATGCTACTTTTTAATTAAAGAGTGTTTCATTCTTATACCGCTGTTGGGAGCTTTGTTAAACATCAGAATCTATGAAGAAAATGGATAGAAAATAAAATAGGAAATATAGAGCTTTTTAGCTCCGCTATTCGAAGAATTGGGAAGCTATCCTACTCGCCCCGGTGTCGGCGTCGGCGTTCCCATCGGCGTCCATTAAACAAAAAATGCACTTTAGTCCATAACTTAAAAACTACTTATGATATCGACTTGAAACTTAGAATATATATTCACCATCAAATTCTACATCATTACCAACAACACCCATAACTCTGCTATAAATATTTTTCAAGTTATGCCCCCTTTTCACTTAAATTTTGCGTTAAGGAAAATATGCACTTTGGTCCATAACTTATAAACTACTTGAGATACCAACTTGAAACTTGGAATATATATTCACCATTAAATTCTACATCAGTACCTACAAGACCCATAACTCTGCTGTCAATATATTTCAAGTTTTGCCCCTTTTTTATATTTTGTGTCAAGCAAAATATGCATTTTGCCCATAACTTTAAAACTACTTGAGATATTGCCTTGAAACTTGAAATATATTTTCACCATCAAAATCTACATCATAACCAACAAGACCAATAACCCTGTTTCTAATATTTTTCAAGTTATGCACTTTTTTCACTTAAATTTTGCGTTAAGCAAAATATACACTTGGCCCTTTACTTTAAAACTACTTGAACTATCAACTTGAAACCTGGAAATATATATTTAACATCAACATCTAGGTCATTATCAACAACACCCATAACTCTGCTATCAATATTTTTCAAGTTATGCCCCTTTTTCACTTATGCAATTCACATCTGACACCCCAAGATAACAATATTGTATAATTATAATACTTTAATGCTTGTTTGTTGTCAATTAAGGTTTGTGTATTGTAAAAAGTCACAAATATCAAACACAGATGTCTGATGTATTAAGCTTGTGTATTAAATAAAATTACTGGACACCATGATACTGATTTGTTGTGAAGGTCCTGCAGGCTGATTCTGAGACAATTGTGCTGTCTCACATAATACATACTCCTAGTTGCCAGCTGGCACTGCGCTAAGTATTTGTCAGACCCTTATTATGGATTGAATCCACAGTTGTTACATTCATCAAAGTATGAAAAACATTTGGGGTAAATTGTATTAATGTTAACTATCACACTTACTTTAAACAACCAAAATGTGTTTCATATTCTGATTTCCAATCTTAAATTTACAAACAAAAATATTTTAAATTTTAACCAAAATAATTGGAAAAATATGTGAGAAGGCAGCTTTGTGAAATATATTTGAACACAGATTTTGGTGATGCAGCTATTTTAACTGCATCTGTTGGCAAACTGTGCATGTGTTTTGACAAAGTCCAATAGTTTGTGAGTGGCTATTATTCCCCAAAGATAAGTTGGCAATGTTGACATTGGTGTTTTATGTTAATATTTTAATCATCAAGTGTAATGCCCTCCAAAACATGTCCGATTAGCCGAGTGGTTTAAAGCGCAGTCATTAACTAGAATTATCACTGAAAGTGATTAAATACCCCCACATGTGTGCTTGATACTTGAAATGGAAATTCTTAGAATCAATGTGTGCCAAAAATGTTAAAATATGTGAAGCCTTTCATTATAAATCATCCAGAAACCATTTTTTCTATTTTTAGTAACAGTGAACAGTGACCTTGACCCCACTAGGCCCATTTTCAATACCAAGTTTCGTCTTCACAGACACTACCTTTATAGCAATTTTCATCACAACATCTCATTCCCAACTACAGTTATTGAGCATATACAGTTTTTCTATTTTTAGTAACAGTGACCTTGACCCCACAGGCCTTACTTTCAATTCCAAACGTCCTCTTCACAGAAACCACCAATACACCAAATTTCATTCAAGAATCTCATTCAAAGCTATAGTTACTGAGTGGAAATGAAGTTTCGAAGTTAAAATAGCAGTGACCTTGACCTTAGACCCATAGGCCCCAAAGCCCAAAGTCAAACTTAACCTGTATCTTGTAATGTTACATCTGTGTCCCCAAAAATAATTAAATCTATGAATTATTTCATGAGTTATCGTCCAGAAACAGTTTTTCTATTTTAAGTAACAGTGACCTTGACATTGACCCCACAGGCCCCAAAGTCGGATTCAACCTGTATATTCTGATGTTACATCTATGTCCCAAAAAAGGATTTAATCTGGCAAGTATTTCATGAGTTATCATCCGGAAACCATTTTTCTATTTTTAGTAACACTGACCTTGACATTGACCCTACCAGCCCCAAAGTCGAACCTGACCTGTATCTTGTGATGTTACACCCATGTACCAAACATTTTTAAAATATTTGATGCCTTTCAGGAGTTATTGTCCAGAAAGCATTTTTCTATTTTTAGTAACAGTGACCTTGACACTGACCCTACCAGCCCCAAAATCAAACTTGACCTGTATCTTATGATGTTACACCTGTGTACCAAAAATTATTTAAATCTGTCAAGCCTTTCATGAGTTATCATCCGGAAACGAAGAATTCGACCGACCGACCGACAAGCTCACTCCTATATACCCCCTCAAACTTCGTTTGTGGGGGTATAATAATACATTGAAATGGCAATGCTATCAAACCTGTTATAGGTTGTAGGTTTGAAACAAGATTTGTTTTTTCAAATTTCTTTTTAATTTTAACTCAATTATTATTTGCAAAAGATCCTAGTTAAAAAAAAATGTGTTGTGTTCATGTATTTCTGCATTAATAATGGCAAGTAACAACAGAACAAAAGGTTGAATCTGAGTTCACAAGATCAAAAAATTTAATGTCCTTGAACTTTGGAAGCAGCATCCAGGACAATGAAAACAAAAAAAAACTGAACAAAATATATACAAAATGTTGACATAACTACAATTATAAAACTTAAAAAAAAAATCTAAGATACATCTCAGTGCGCTTTTCTGGTGATGCGATAAGTAGTTGGCTAAATAGTTCTTTTAATGTGTAAATTTGCCTTTATTATTGTTAACATTGCCAACTTATCTTGGTCGACCAATAATAATTTACAAAAGGAAATGGGTGTGCACCATCTTAAATTTGATGAACATGTATCATCAGATATACAATCTTCAAACAAATAAATTTGTCTCTAGGAGAAAAAAACAAACATCTTAATATAAAGCCATAATCAATTGTCATATAAAATGGCAAATACATGATTTAGATAAATCATTTTCCATAATAAAATATTCCAAGCATTCTTGGCTTCCTAATGTGATTTGATGAAGATTTCTTATGTATACATAATGACTAGATAGACAGAGACTGGGTCCAAATAATGCCTGTAATTCAAGGCAAATTTAATGGAACATTTTTAGATGTAAACAGAATAGCAAACAAATTAAATAAACATCCATCAATAAAGTACAGAGTAGATTAAATTTAAAGTTTATATCAAGGTCATGTAGTGCTCTTAATTAAAACTAACACAAATGCCTTGTATGGTTTGATACATTTAAAGGATCTAACTCAAAACCTGTGTTGGACATACAAAGTTTTGGGTTTTATGTTTTTCAAAATATTGAAAATTTTAAATGAAATTTTAAAAAATCTTTTCCATTATATTCAGAACAAATGTGAACAAAATATAGAAAATTGTGCTATTTGTTAAATTTGATAAAGGCCGTAATGCAGAAACTTCAGATAAAATGAGTGGAATCAACTGTGATTAATTTTTAATATCCCTTTGGATATTTTAAAGATGGTTTTAATATGGTCAAATCATAATTATCATCTGTCTGAAAACAAATCTTAGACATTAACTATCCTGCAGCACATAACAGTAAATGTAAACAAGACGTTTCTACAAATGTATACTTCTTATTCTGTTGTGCTGAAAGGAACATTCTGATGAAGTTTGATTACTACTACAAAAAAGAATAATGAGACTCAATTTTGTATTAATTACACTTAAAATGTCAAAAAATTATTATTAATTGTCAATAACTCTGACAAGGCAGCTCACTTTGTTTATTAAACATTAATATTTCCCTACGCTGTATAAGAGCACATTCAAGCTGTGATCTGAATTCACAGAAGTGCACAATTAGAGAATCATCAGTATAATGATGTTTGATAACTTGTTGAAAATGTTGAGAGAAGTCACGATGTAGGGCGAAAAAAAAAATCATAAAACATATTTCAGAGACTTTGGCCCCAGGGTAAACATATTATTTCCTGCATATGTTAACCCTTTCCTCCATAGAAACACCTTTATTGCATGGGTGAAAAGTGTAGATCCAGATCAGCTGGCACACCTATGCCATCTGATCAGGATCTAAACTGCTTTTAGATTAATTAGGTTATTTCAGACCAAGATGTGGCAAGTACAGATCCAGATCACCTGGCAAAGATGTCCCAGCTGATGTGGATCTAAACTGGTTGCATACAAGTAAAATGTGTCTTCGTGGAGGAAAGGGTTAAAATGACATGTTGTAACTGCCACGTTTACAGATGATTTTCAACAGTTTGTGTTTTTGAAAACGTGGTTGAGTCTCAGTGAGCCAATATATCTGGGAAACACATTGTTGCAAGACTTGTTGCAAGTGCTTAAATGTTAAAAGACAGGCATGATTCCAGTACAAACAGTAGTAAACCTATTTGCTCAGGTCCATTATTATAATCCATGGACAAAAAACACTAAAATAAGCTATCTGGTCCCTTTTTAAATTTCTTACTTAAAGAAATTAGTTCAGCAATAGTATCATTAAAATGATTTCAAAGTATCTTTATGATGAAAATGAGCAAACTTTAATGCTTTACATGGGATGGGCTTTTATCACATGGACACCAGTGTAGATCTAGATCAGCCAGCAAATCCATGCCACCTGATCAGGACTTACACAGTTTGCTTTCAGATTCATTAGGATATTTCTAACTTATTTCTAACTAAGAAGCAACCAGTGTCCAGCAAATCTAGATCTATACTGCTGATAAAAAGTATGCATTTAAATTTTTAACCAAACATGATTTTTTCTGAAAATTTTAAATACTGTAACAATATTTTACAGTGACATTCGAATTTGCAGCAGCAAACCAATTCCTGAATGCTTCTTTTCTTCTATTTTTGTCAGATTACAATTGTTATAACCTGTACACAACAATTAAATATGACTGAAATCTATACACTAAATGAATTTTGCTAACAACAAATATTACTTATATCTACCAAAACATCATGTTGATAACTTTTTCATAAACCATTAGAAAGCACCATGTGTTTTATAAAATACTGTCCACTGAAAGAAGACATTCAGGTTCTGTAAAATATGACATAATTGCTCTCGACAGCAGAATGTGACTTTCTTCTCAAAATAATTGTAAAGAAATAAGAAAACATCATGTTTTTCTTATTTTTTGTCTGGGCTTTGCAGTATAATAAAACTACAGTTTCTTGAAAATTCATGTTAGAGCGGACAATATATCCTCACATTCTCTGTCAAGAAAAGACATCAATAAACTTATATCAACTATAAAATGAAGCAATGAATCAGTATTCAGATCTGTACAAACCCCAAAACTATACAGATAATAATAAAAATAATATAAACATGCCAATAAAACAAAAACAGGGATTAGCAACAAAACAAATATAAATATATGTTAACATATCTATACAAATACCAATCCTCAAATTGTACCAGACTCTCAACTAATGATCTATCATAAAAAGTGCAACTAAATAAAAACATAACGAAAGCACAATGATGACTGCATAGACATTAACTGGTTAGACTTAAGATTGCATAAGAAAATGGTCTGGGTAGATTACAGCAACAGAAATTCCAAAAATGGAAAACCAAGTCAGGAGCTGAGCATAAGCAGACCAGGTAAGTGTGCAACTGAAGATTAATTGAATTGCAAACAGAATGGAATCTAAACCAAGCAAAATGAGCATCTGAATCACGTTTTTATAAGATCTGAGCAGATGGCAACTATTAATAGTTTATCTTATCAGTTATTTATAGAGGCACTTTTTTGGCTGCGACTGATTTTCATATATACAATATAACAATTCTGAAAATAATAAGAGAGTTATCTGTTATCAAAGACATTATAACATAACTTAATAATAACATTAGTTAGTTAGTTGTGTAATAATGTCTTTGATAATGAATAAGAATATCTATTTTGATTTCAAGAAAACTCCGAGGAAAGGA
Source organism: Corbicula japonica (assembly GCA_038501625.1). Lineage (NCBI taxonomy): Eukaryota > Metazoa > Mollusca > Bivalvia > Venerida > Cyrenidae > Corbicula > Corbicula japonica. The sequence continues at coordinate 791,249 of JAZAYU010000227.1, forward strand.
TTTACAGTAATTGCTCCATCTACCATCTAGGGTGCTCAGAAATTTAAGAAAAGGGGGGCTTCTAAAAAGACCTACAGAAAGCTAAGTTGATTGAAAGTTAAACTGAAAACGGAAAATATTTTTGCAAATAATAAAATCTGTCCATGCCATACCAAAACAGAAAACAACAAATGATGGTGTAAACATGTTATATTTTATTCCTTGTAAATAGAGCATGGACGCAAGATGGAATGAAAATGGTATGTAACCCTTTTATGAATACACATTCAAAGCCTAATTAATATGACTAAGTGTTAATCATACACAAGAGTCCATAGAATTAAAAGTATGGAAAATTTCCATATTTTAATGAAGAAATTCTTGTCTGTTGAATTAGAAATGTGAAAATGAACAAAGAATAAAGAAGTCTTAAATTTCATTTGATTTTATATTTTTACGTTTTACTTGTTTATCATTTGAGGATTGAATTGATATTTGATGGTTTTCATTTGGGTATGGAAAACAGTTGGGTTGTTTTAACTGTGTGAAGGGCTTCACACTTGCTTTAAACAATCCAACTGTTTTTCATACCCAAATGAAAACTATCAATATTGATTCAATTCTAATATTTCCACACATAAATACTCTCATTAAAACTGAAATTATGAGAAAAATTCATGAAATTACTGCCTTTTTGAATCATCTGTGCAAGGTGACTCACGTTTTCACAGCAAATCAAGGCAAAATGTGTGTGCTTGGCAATGTCTCAAGTCAAAACATTGTGCAACATCCAATAAATTGTGAACAGTTCTACTTAAGGCTTGCCTTTTAAAGTAATACATCACAATGTTTATCATTAGAAATTATGATTTATTAACAAATAAGAAGACTTCATCGTAGAGTTCCGCAAATACTGACCAGTGAAAATTACAAGGGTAAAAAAGGAAATAAAGAAATGAAGCCGAATGTTAAGATCATTTGAAGAACATTGAAAGGATCAAAAGATTTGTAGTGCAAAGATGTGGAATCGGAGATAAGATACAATTGTTCAACAGATCAGGAGTGGAATTAGCAAAATTTAAAATAATCTATTTCAAAATTGTCTGTACAGTATAACTGCTTCTGTTTTGGTTAGAGGCAAAACAATCACAGGTAAAAAAATGTAATGATATCTGCTAAACAAGTTTTTACATCTCCATTCTGACACGTATTCATAACTCTGGCTTATGTACATGTTTTAAGCACAGATCTCATTCAAATGTCTGGCGCAGACTTGCATTGGTCAATGGCAGCTTGGAACAGAAAATGCAGATTATGCTTATATGATCTGATATATGATTCTGATAAACTACAGGACAGAAAATCATGCAATTGATAATTAAGTCAATTCTGGCCAGTCTGCTCCCATATAACTACAACAACTCCATTGAATTTTCACTTTGAATGCACTCCATTTACCTCACTCCTTACTACGAGCTAAACCATCTTCTATTCCATTCTGATTGTTTGCTTCCTACCTGATTATTCAGTATATTTCATCATTTCATCACTTTGCCACTAGTATTAAGCAACCTTTGATGTAGAAACAATTGGATTTTAAATGAAGATTTAACCATCTTAAGGATAAGCACTAACAGAACGCTGTTAAGAAAACCAAACTAAATTTAAGACTTTTTAATGCTCATATTTTCAAATCAAAAGGTGAATTATAATGTAATCCCATGTCAATTTATAGGTACAATAAATAAATATGAAAGTGTTGAAAAGAAACAAGCTGAATGTCTGTGTATAATGCTCCACTATAAATCAAGTTGTCATTTTCATGATTTTCAGGATAGTAAAAGTATCTTTAATGACATAGTTGAGTTTAAAAATACTTAGTTAAGTTTAAAGTGAAAAAAAGGTTTGTCAAATAAAACTTGAATGCTAAACTAAGGAAATTAACAAAAAAACAATTTCAATACAATACTTAATTGAAGACAATGTCTGCAGATCAAAAATGTTAATTATCTCACATAATTTCAGTAATAAAACATGCATAAAGGTCTTTCTCACTAAAAAATAGTAAATGCCTTGTGTATAAAATCAATATTAAAAACCCTTAACCATGTACCACGAGTCAAAAGAAACTTAAATAACAAGATAAACAAAATGTTAACCCTTTCCTCCATACATGTAGATAACCCCTTTTATCAAATGGATGAACAGTGTGAACAGAATATGGCACGGACATGCCACTTGATCAGGATCTACACTTGTCTCCAATGTAATGACAGGCTTATACATGGAGGAAAGAAATAATGTCAGTAAAAAAAATGCAAAAAGGTTTTCTATAATACACAGTCTAACAAAACATGTTCATCATACAGGATGAATCCACTTGACAAAATGCTACCACTCAGACTTGTAAATAACAAAACAATCATATAATCAAACATTAACTCCAACAAATAACCAGACATACACTCCAACCAAGTCATTTAATATTTATTTAGTTCTTTCATACGTTTTTATTGATCTCAGTTACCAATTCTATAATTTAAAAAGCAAAAAGTTGACCCAATCTTTGAAAAATATTGCATAAAATTCAATTTTCAATATTCAAATACATGTAGATACATGTATTTGATATGATTATATTAGGTTTTCAATAAATATTTGTAAATTCTAGTCTGGTTATTAAAAACCAACACTATCCTAAAGATGAAATTCACAGACACAAAACAGGCATGAATTGAGTTGTGCTGACTAGACTTACCACTTTTAGAACAATTTCAATGTTAACCATTTACTTCATGGACACTGCTTATAATCATACAAGAGACCAGAACAGAAAAAGATTGGCCTGCAGATCCATGCAGTCTGATGCAGTCTGCACTGTTGACCTTAAGATTCATAGGGAAAAAATGTGAACAGTGCAGATCCTGATCAGACTGCATACATGTGTACATTGGTCTCAATTTATGTCAAACATCAAACAAAGTATTACGCTGTATCCATGGAGTAAGAGGTTACATTGCAAATACACAAAACAACATGACTTTTCAGTTATTACATTAAAGTGTGACGATCTAACTAAATATATATCACAATTGACTCAAACATTCCCTCATGGTGCATCTAGACATTATAACTGTATCCATGTAATGCAGAAGTCTTATTGAAGGAAAATGTTGAGATACTCTTTCGTTAAAAACACCAGTGATTAGTGTGGATCCAGATCACCTGGCACATCCATGCCATCTGATCAGGATTTACATTGCCTGCTTCTCTTAGCCTAAATAACTAAATGAATCTAAAACTGAACAGTGTAGATCCTGATCTGACTGAATGCGCAGGTTGATCTATGGTTCTACACCAGCTGCCTATAGGACAGAAGCCATATCGCATGGAATAAAGGGTTAACTCGGTAAAAACTTTAGTATGTTATTCAACACAATTTTGTCAGACAAAATTCTTGACATGAAGTTATGCATTATCGGTATATTATTTTCTAAAAATGTTGCAAAATGGAAGAATGAATGTTCAGTATTTGTAAGTTTAATAAATTAGTAAAACCCATTAAAATATTACAGTAATGGGCTGAACACTATGTCAGACTTCACACAAAACCAGTTTATTACAGTCAGTGTGTGTTATACAGATGTACACTACATTGTTTTGAAACATTTTCATTTGTGGAAACACATAACCTAAGTGATAACAAGTTTTGTAAATAACAAAAATAGTTCCCACCATTATACAAAAAAAAACAATTTATTTGGAGGCTTATGTGAAAATTTAACAGTTGCCTCAGTACTGGGTTTAATCTTTATTTTCATACAAGCCTAAAAAATTATACATAATTGGTACTTTCCACAATTTCAAACAAAAACAAAAGTTTGTAACTCAACAAAATTTTTACTGCATTCAATTTTAGTGTATATGAAATTAGAATTTTAAATAATTCACTTAATTGTTCCAATTGTTTATTTCTTATTAAAATGCAATATACTGTATATCTGTACAAACAATGCAATACATGTATTTGAAAATCAACATGTAATACCCACAACCTCATATACAATTATATATCTATACATGTATTTCTGTCAAGCAATTTAACTCTTTACTCCATATAACCATGTTACACATGCAGATCCAGACCAGTTGGCACATCCATGTCATTTCATCTTAATCTAGATTGTTTGCTGTTTGATTCATTAAGTTATTTCTGACCAAGATGCAACCAGTGCAAATCCAGATCAGAGGCACAGTTGTGATAGCTTGTCTGGATCTACACTTGTTTCACATGCAATGAACATGTCTATATGGAATAAAGGGTTAATAAAGTGATGTTGTTGCAATAGACCTCAATTTTCCACAACAATTATGAATATTGCAAGGGGAAGTATTTAAATAAATGTGCTAGAAATCTGCATTTTATATGAATAAAGTTTACCTTAAAACAACCATTCATTTTTACATTGTGAATATTTTGTCTGAAATTATTTTCATTTTATGAATATCTTGAGTAACATAAAAAAAACATACAAAACATCCACAATTAAATTCATCATACTAAAAACCTATAATGCTTAAATTCACTAATATTGCAAAAATAGATCATAAAAATAAATGGAATACAACTCTATATGTTATATACAGGTTTTGTTCTCAGCTCAACTTTCCAAGTTCCGCTTTTCTGATTATTTCATATGCAGTGAATACACAAGAGTCAAATATTCCAGCTACTGTAAATGTTCCTCCAACGATAGCACAGACCTGGAACAAAGAACAGTATAAAACACATAAATCAACGCATGAATGGCAAATATCAGGCTATATCTTCTATATTACATACATTTTATTGTATACATTTCACAGAATATCTGTCTAGAAAATCTGTGACAATCACATTGGTGATAAAAAAGGAACGGTATAGGGTTTCACTGCCATGCTGGTGAATGTCAGTTCATTTTATTTCAATCCAATAAAAAAACAAGCATTTACACCTGATGGCCATCATCTTATGAGTGAAAAAACAATGAGTAGTTTTGAAAACTTGTTGCAGAAAGGTAAGCTACATTTCATAAATTTGACCCATCAATAGAGCGATAAAGTTTTTACTGAAAGCACTCAAAAATTATCATACATTTGTTGTGGTCTGGCTTTTTACAAGATAATTCGTCACATTAGTGCAAAAACAGTATACCATTAAAATAAGGAGTTGTGCCATGTTTACACTAAGATGACAATATTACTTTCAATGATAATAGGCTTAGATTCCAGATAGCACTGTTACAGCCAATTAGATTACACAACCTAGGCATACATGTGGCAACAACCCAAACTCTATGCATGAACAACCTTAAATGTGTGATACTACCTACTGATACATTGATTGATGACAATACAATACACTGACAGAGTTTCAGTGAACCTTGGATAATGTGACAAATGAGTCTATAACCACACATGGGAAACACTGGAGATTATTGCTTTACATTGCAATGTTCATGTCATGCTTCATTTAATTATTGGACTTTTGGAGACTTCAATGCAGCCTAAAAATAACCCATGAACCTCCATAATTTTATATTGATACAAATCGTCACCTTAGAGCATAAATTGTAAAAGTATCTTTGAAACAATGAGTTTTATTGTTTTTGCACACAATTGTATACTTATATTTTATTTTTTATACATCTTATAACTACACAGAATATAGAATAGAATATTCATTAAATAAGGCGATTACATCTTCACCTATCCTAAATTTGAAATCAAAACCTCAATAATGAGAACAGACAGTCTGTGATGAAAGCTTACAGGGTTCCAATTAAATTATTTTGTTGTTGATTTTGGCTACCATTTCAAAAACCTTCTATTTCATTTTTTAAATTTTAATTTTGTTTGTTTTATGTTTCCACAGTTGTTAATGTGTTAACCCTTTCGCTGCCAACGTCGAAAACCCGAATTGACGTCGTCAGTGCCACGAGCTTTTTACCACATAAACAAATACCAAATTATTGAATACCAATTTCAGAATGAGGCTAGTTATTTATAGATATATCGACATAATTACTATGTTTACATGTGAAAACGAAAGCAATAACATTATTGGTCAATATTTCAATGATCTGCCTACATCAGCAGAAACCCCCGCTTTGCATGCTGGTCTTTATATAGAAACGGCAAAAGCCATCCTTATGGCAAATACGCTGAAAATAATAGGGACGGCATAAGCCGTCCCTATGGCAGTGAAAGGGTTAAATAGTCACCATTTCTGTTATAGCAACTTGATTTATAGAAATGGCAGAAAACAGGAAAAACAATAGTTCTTACTTCAAAATCTGTCATTATTTCTCACTGCTCAATTTATGTGTGACTGAATGATGCACAACTGATTTCTGCAAACCAAACTTACTATTTTCCATTTTGTGAAAGATTGTCCCAATAAATAATAATTCAATATCAAAACTGTGATATTCTTTATCAATGGCCAATACCTAAACTACTTTGCCACATTTTGTATAAAATCACAATGGATGTTTCATTCAATCTGTATCGGTTTATCAGATCAACCTTATTAGTGCTGAGTATACTGTCTAAAAACACTGTGATTTAATTCTGTCTCAAAACAAACACTGTGACATTAGAACTGCCATATTATAATAGGTCCACTGTACTGTGCCACCAGAGTTAGTTAATGTGACTCAATTTACATTATAATTTTGTTCGTTAATCAGAAGGAATTGCTTATGTTAAGACCCTGATGCATGTTTATCCACAGACTCAACTCAATATTTATCGCTATATAATGGTTGAAATTATTTTTTAGCCAATAGCAATGCAGTATTTTTCAAATATTTTCAACCTTAATTCTCATAAAGTTGTGCTTCAGAAATGTGTTTATTATAGGTCATTTTCTCCATAATATTGTTCGAACATTTATTGATAAACATGTATAGGTTGTTAACGATCTTCTACAGTGTTCAAGGAGGTGTGACTTAGAAAGTCTGAGGAAATGAAAATCATTTAAATATTTTTTTATGTTGACTTTTTTGGCTTATGATAGTCTTATTACAGTGACTGTCCATGATATTTTATTCATTTTAAAAGAAAGAACATACCATCGCACCGCTAAATATTAAATACAAAAGCTTAAAGTAATACGATGTTGTTTTTATGTACGTCCAAATTATTGGGGTCGAAATGACTTCGGAGAAAAAGACGTTCATTAATATTCATTTCGTCACGTGATTATTTTCCATAACGGATTGCGAAGCGGTAGAGCGTAAAGGTTAAAGATAACTGTTTGCAGTCGAAGTGTATGGTATTTTAATACATCTCATTCGAATTCCTTGGCGGGCTATTTCTTTGTACTCTGGCGGGGCAGCGATTATTTCGTTCTGTGTACGTTAGACTTAAGCATGCGTACGCATAATTAATCAGCCTTATTTGCATCTATCGCAGTGAGGCATCAATTTTCTACTTAAATAACTATATCAGTGTAAAAGAAGTAAACGAGTTGAATTTCTTGGACATTTTTGTGCATTTTGTCTGTGGCATTATAAATTCTAACAATCGATGCTAAAACATACTGTTTATTAACATTTTTTTACGTAATTGATGGAAAGTCACTTTAAATTGCTTTACCCTTTTTTTAATAGATACATCTGTTATCACATCTATAGGCAACCAGTTTAGATCCAGATCATCCTTCAAATCAATGTCATCTGATCAGTATTTGAACTTTCAATTTTTGTCACAAATAAGCTAGTGAATCTAACAGCGAGAAGCGTCAATCGTGCTCAGACTACACGGATGAGCCCGTTGATCTGGATATAAACTACATGTATTTTGCCATGCTACAAAGATTTATTTATGAAGTAAAGGATAAAATAGAAATTCCATGGATGAACCCTTGTTTCTCAACCCAAGGACAGGTTTTTCCGAGAGTAAGTTATGTTCACATTTCCGATAAAAGAAATTTCATAATTCACTTTCTAAATATTCTCTCAGTATACATTGTATGTTTACGGGCCATTGAATGACAAAACAACTTTCAGTTTCACTATTTATGTTTGCATAACCATATACGCCTTTCCAATAAACAGTTTTGCAGTCCTGTACGAGTTACTTCCCGTGACTGGAAATCAATCCAAAATGAGGCTCTGTGTGAATGCTGAACGTGTCGTAATGTGGATTAAGAATCCATATAAATGCTAAATCCAATACATTTGCTGACACACCCGGTAATTAAAGGACTCCGATATACTTAATATTTGGGAGGTGTAGATACCTAGCAAATTGTAATTACATGATCTCTATTGGTCAATGATATCTGCCCCTTAGACAGGTGACCCCTTGTGCTCGACAATTTGACTTTTTTATGGCATGCCGCCTTCAAAGTCAATCGCCGCCAGCATATTCATAACATGATGTCAGTAGTTGATTAGACACCCTAATCCGGAAACGAGACTTAATTTAGTCGTGGAGAAACACTGGCTGTTAGTTCAAGTCTTTTAGTGTTTAATGCGGGAATAATGACTTGACACTTTTAGTCAAAGAAACTTCATTGTTTTATAAATTATTATCAAAAATATCATGATGCTGATGTATTATTACTTATTCAATGAGATAATATATTTTTCAAAAAAAAATTTAATGATAAAAAAGAAAGTTGTAGGTACATACTCCCTATTACGTTAATACAATGAGCAATCATTTTCCCGTAAAGCAGTCACGTGAAACATTGCATTTTGATTACCTCCGCCTTAATATACATGGACAAATGTTTTGTCCTGATATACAAATGATATATAAAACAAAATTTAATAAAAAAGAGATGGGTTTCAGTTGAACCCTCGTGTTGCCCTCAGGTACTTTGTAAGAAAAAAAAGCCCTATAATTTGATGAAGAAATATAAAGAAATTCAAATGTTCAGTCTGTGAAATGTGACCTTGAACTAACACTTTGGCATCATGACCATGGTATTGTCATAAGCATAATAATTCAGAAGTTTGATTTAGAAATATTAAGATATGGCAAAGTTATAGCCAAGGTTAAGTTTTCATGACAAAATCCAAATACAAAAAAAGGCATAAATCCACAAAATTGTGATCTTGACATAAAGAATTTGGAATCATCCCAACCCTGTTGTCATAAGCAATTTAATTTGAAAGTAAAATAAAGAAATATAAATAAAAAGCAAAATGATAGCCAACATTAAGTTTTAGTGACAGACAGACCAACAGATAGATGGACAATGCCATCCATTATCATAGCAATCTTCTTCACTGTTACTGTACTGCTGTTGTGGTTTTTTTTTTTACCTTTGGACATGAAACGGTGCAATAGTTTAAATTCATTCTCTTGATTGAAAATCTGGAATAAATTTAAGTGTTGCATAGAAGTGACAGGCACGGTAATGTTTCTTAGAAATGACACTGCTTTATTACTAAAATCAAATTAAAGGAAAATGGTGTGCTTCAGGGTCAATCAAACCGAGCCTGCAATATTTCATATTTGTCGTGGTCGAGGGTCTTCAAAGTTCCCTTTTCATCTATTTTAATATCACAGTAGCGTTGTTTGTGCCATGTGGCGGCTGTAAAAAGTCTCCCCGTACATTCAATCAGTGCTGTTATCAGTTACGTCCTTTGAAGGTCGTCGAGCACAATATTTATGTACTAAGTTAATAGTCCTTCTTAATTTACTTTTGGTTTTTAATATTTCGGCCAGTTTAAAGCTGGGTGGTATCAATATCCCAGTCAATATAAATTTGGATATTGTTCAATCACCCCCAAGGATATACTTCCTGCTTTTTAAATTTTTCCTTTGGCGTTGTCTGTGATATACAGGTTTTATATTCTAAGATCCCCTCTCAAAATTCAATTCTGTTTAGTTCCGCCAACTGTTTTCTTGTTTAGGGCAAACCCATTCTTTTATCTGGGGACAGCTGAACATGGAATGGTATTAATCTGAAAATACCGCATTGACGGTTCCATGTTCACCGCCATATGCATATCATCGTTTGGGATGGATCAAATTTGTATTGTTAATTGATGTAAACCCGGGGATCAGTGTGTCTAAAATTTTAAATTCCCAATCGGACATTGGCGCCAAAATTGACAATTCCCAGACTTCCAGTTCCCACGAACAGCAACTTCCGGTCCACACGAACTGCAACTTCCGGTCCCTGCGTTCAGCGCATTTAACTCTTCCAACCCCCAGTTCATTCCTCCCTTACAACATAATTTCTTGTGGGCGATATCCTACAACCTTCCAACAGATTAATTTCATGATTTTTGGGCTGTAGACGGAAAAATTCTTTGATCAATTGATTAGAGCGGCACGCGACGTTTGAAGTTTACGGCGTCTTTGTTGTATACACAGCATCTCATGCATTGACGTGACGTAACAGTTCAAAATAGTAATCTACAGCAGTGTTCATAGCGATTGTGAAGTGGATTTTTTTGTTCATTAAACATGTATTAACTCTCGGAATTACGGGAGGCAAGTATTCACTTTACGTAAATATACTTGATTATGTCATGAATGTAGTCATTCTTGAATCTAAAACTACAATAACTTACATGAGTCTGGGTATGCAACATTTTCCGAGTTGGAAATAAATGTTGCGTACGTAGATTTTTGTAAATTTTAAATTATTTGAATCGTTATGGCCGTAAATAAGCAAACCGGTTACTCGACTAATTTTCAAATTAATAATCTATTCATTTGAGCCTTTCAACTTTTCTGTGAATGGCAATCAATTTTACTAAAATCCGCGTTGTAAAAGTTATCTTTAAATTTGCGAAACTGCATTTTTCAATGTACTTTATTTTATTCGGTCGGCGGTCATTCAGAATTACGCACATCAGACTAACACTTCTTTCAATAAAATGCAAACTGTTTTATTTGTGTACGTTAATCAATAACATCACGGGGATTGCCACTTTTAATTCTGACATCAAACAGCCTGACTAGCGCAGTTAATTTGCAAATTAAACAAACCCGCTCATTGTTAAAATGAGACCGACCACACCCCATTTCATCTATGCCACAGGCTATTCACGGGACGTGTAGTCGTGGTAGTCATGTTAGCAGAGTTAGGAATTCGATAATTGACAGATTAATAGCTGATTAAGCTGTGAAAAAAGGTACATGTTGGTAGTTTTTGTAACAATTTATGGTCTACTATTCATGACCAATGTAAAAAATGTACATGTTAGTAATTTTTGTAATAATTTATGGGCCACTATTCATGACCGATTTTTTTTACCAAATTTGAAATTTCAATCGGACATTCTTCCCGAAAATTGGTCAATGACAATTGAAAGTTTTAGAATCCCTGCCGGGGATAGGTGGCGTGGGCAGTAATAAGCATTTCCATTACTTCCCTTGAACAGGCTCAATCAAACCGAGCCTGCAATATTTCATAATATTATTTGTCGTGGTCGAGGGTCTTCAAAGTTCCCTTTTAATCTATTTCAAACTTATTTGCACTTATCTTGTCATTTAGAGCCTAAATAAGTCTGTGGCCATCAATGCAAGCAGATTCATTTATGAATGTAATGCATGTATTTAAGAGTAAAATTCTTGAAATCTCTTGATAGCTTGCAAAACTATTACAACAGATACTATATAAGATTTGAAATTAAAAGACAAGATTTGAAATTGAAAGACAGACGCAATTTGTGATATGTTTTGATTCGGAATGAGTTAGAAATTCATATTTATTATATCACTTATATATCTCATCTTAACCCTTTCCTCCATATTTACACATTTTTAGGCATGTGCGACCAGTGTAGATCCAGATCTGCACTGGTCGCATTTTGGTCAGAAATAACCTAATGGATCAAAAAGTGAACAGTTTCGATCCTGATCTGATGGCAGGGATGTGCCCGCTGATCTGGATCTAAACTGTACGCTCATGCAATAAAGGTGTATCTATGGAGGAAAGGGTTAAGCACCACATATTGGGTATTAAAGAAAAAACTATCACAGTTTGGGCATCATATCACTAAAACTAGAAATGTGTCCATAGGACACAGATGCCCCCGCTATGCATCGTTTTCAGATACTAAAGTGCAATGATGGGAATAATAGCATTTCAAAGACAGTGATGTTCGAGTAATTATAAGAATATGCATAAACTTGATGATCAAGTAAATTATTTGTATTTGTGGCACTGTTGTCTTCTCATTACGGAAATGTCTGTGAAGAAGTTGGTGGTAATGCAATGCAATGTCATAGTGAACATTTGTGCCAAGTTATTTTGAAATCCCTTCCTTCATAAAGAAGTTATAGCCCGAACAAGTAAATTCAAGTTTTAGTAACTGTGACCTTGACCTTGAACTTACAGGCATGGGTAATGTACGCAACACACCGCCTTGTCATGGTGAACATTTGTGCCAAGTTATTTTGAAAACCCTCCATTCAAAACAGTTATAGCCCGGACAAGGAAATTCTATTTTTAGTAACAGTGACCTTGACCATGGACCTACAGGCATGGACATGGTACACGACTCACCACCTTGTCATGGTGAACATTTCTGCCAAGTTATTTTGAAATTACTCTATTCCTAACGTAGTTACAACCCTGACAAGAAAATTCTATTTTAGTAACAGTGACCTTGACCTTGGACCTACAGGCATGGGCATGGTACGGGACACACCATTTGTCATGATGAACATTTGTGTCAAGTTATTTTGAAATCAATCTATTCCTAACAAAGTTACAGCCCGGACAAGATAATTCTATTTTTAGTAACAGTGACCTTGACCTACAGGCATGGGCATGGTACGTGATACACCGCCCTGTCATGGTGAACATTTGTGTCAAGTTATTTTGAAATCCCTCCATTTATAATGAAGTTACAGCCCAGACAAGAAAATTCTATTTTTAGTAACAGTGACCTTGACCTTGGACCTTCAGGCTTGGGAATTGTGCGGACACACTGCCTTGTCATAGTGAACATTTGTGCAGTTATTTTGAAATCCCTCCATTCATAACAAACTAACAGCCCGGACAAGAGAATTCTATTTTTAGTAACAGTGACCTTGACCTTTGACCGACAGGCATGGGCATGGTACGTGACACATCGCCCTGTCATGGTAAACATTTGTGCCAAGTTATTTTGAAATCCCTCCATTCATAACAAAGTAACAGCCCGGACAAGAAAATTCTATTTTTAGTAACAGTGACCTTGACCTTCCACCTAAAGGCTTGGGCATGTACATGACATTCCGTCTTGATATGGTGAACAATTATACCAAGTTATTCAAAAATCCAATAAAAAATAACAAAGTTACAGAGCGTACAAGATTTTGCAAGAAAATTCTATTTTTAGTAACAGTGACCTTGACCTTGGACCTACAGGCATGGGTATTGTCACGACACACCGCCTTGTTATGGTGAACATTTGTGCCAAGTTATTTTGAAATCCCTCCATTCCAAACAAAGTTAAGGGCAAAGTGTATATTTTAACACAAAATGTAAGTGAAAAAGGGGCATAATTTGAAAAATATTGGAAGCAAGGTTATGGGTCTTGTTGGTTATGATGTAGATTTTGATGGTGAAAATATATTTCAAGTTTCAAGGCAGTATCTCAAGTAGTTTTAAAGTTATGGGCAAAATGCATATTTTTGCTTAACACAAAATATAAGAAACAAGATATATTCCTATTAAAACTAATGTAAATGGAAGTATCAAAGGGCCATAACTTCTGAACGGAACATGTAAGAGCAAAACCCCACCTTTATGCACAACAACATATCAGGCCAAGCATTGCGGTAAAGTTTCATCAAATTCCCAGCAGAGGTGTAGGAGGAGTTGCATTCATGAGATATACTCCTATTAAAACTAATGTAAATGGAAGTATCAAAAGGCCATAACTTCTGAACAGAACATGTAAGAGCGAAACCCCACCTTCATGCACAACAACATATCAGGCTAAGCATTGTGGTCAAGTTTCATTAAATTCCCACCAGTAGTGTAGGAGGAGTTGCGTTCACAAGATATATTCCTATTAAAACTAATGTAAATGGAAGTATCAAAGGGCCATAACTTCGGAACGGAACATGTAAGAGCGAAACCCCACCTTTATGCACAACAACATATCAGGCCAAGCATTGTGGTCAAGTTTCATTAAATTCACACCAGTAGTGTAGAAGGAGTTGCGTTCACGAGATATACTCCTATTAAAACTAATGTAAATGGAAGTATCAAAGGGCCATAACTTCTGAACGGAACATGTAAGAGCGAAAACCCCACCTTCATACACAACAACATATCAGGCCAAGCATTGTGGTCAAGTTTCATTAAATTCCCACCAGTCAGTAGTGTAGGAGGAGTTGCGCTCATGAGAATATCGGACGGACGGACGGACAGAGGGACGGACGGAAAGGAGCAACTCTTAATGCCCGTTGCCATTTCATGGCGGTGGGGGGAGGGGGGGGGGGGGGGGGGGCATAAAAACTGGGCATCAAAGATCTAAACCATTACCAATCTTAAACATCACAAATTTATGGCGCACGAAAAGGCTCAAAAGTAAATTGAAGGTGCACCTACATATAAAATTACCGGTGCACCAGTAAATTTATGCGTTATACGTATAAATTTACGCGATGGACGTATAAATTTACAGGTGCATCCATAAAATACAGGTGCACCGCCATTTCAAATAGCGGTGCACCTACATTTTTAAACGTCCATCGTATATATTTATACGTCCATCGCATAAATTACCGGTGCACCTACATTTCAATTTCGACCCTTTCACTATTTATACCCATACTAATGATAGCCAATCAAAATTTGTCTTACTTGCGCCATTTTAAATGCTTGCAGTGTTGACGATATATTGAAAGTTGTAATGAATGTTTACTTAATATAAATCCTTTAATTGTTCATTTACTTTTGAAAATATTAAACATATGTTAATAATTTTAGAGCACAAATATAAAAATAACATAAAAGGTTACAATATTTCAATTTAAAAACTAATATTTCATCAAATTCAACTGTATGAACCAAGGGTTGTGATTGGTTGATCATTTTAATATATCCGGTGCACTTGTAAATTAGCGGTGCACCGGTAATTTACACAATGAGCGCATAAAATTTATACGATGGACGTATATTTTTTTCGGTGCACCGCTATTTTACAGGTCCATCTTCAATTTTCAAAAGTGATGCAACGCTAATTTACAGGTGCACCTGTAATTTTATACGTCCATCGTGTAAATTTACACGTCCAACGTATAAATTTACAGGTGCATCGGCACTTGTTACCTTTTGAGCCTTTTCGTACGCCATACAAATTGGGCATCTGAAACAGGTTGGGCCTCCAAGAGCTAAAGCATCACAAATCTAGCATCAACAGTCGGCATACTTCCGAACGGTTATATTAAAAATGTGATTAAGACACTGTTTTGCATCAATCCTTTAATCTGTGACCTGGGTCTTTATCTTCTTAAGAATGAGCAAAATGATGCCAACTATTTTTATATGTTAAAAATTGACATCAAAATGATGACAATGTCAACTTTTGACGGCAAAAAAATGTTAATACATTAATAAATAACATCTTTCAAACAGACTTGTATATTAGCCTAAGTGCCAACAAATTAGAAATAGATGTTGGAAGAAACAAAATTTCTGATGTGCAAAAGCCCACATCTTGCTTCTATATCTAAAATATATACAAATTTTACACTGAAATGTTTCTGTTAAAACAAAATTGTTCATTATAATTCAAATTTTAATGAAGAGGGTCTCCTTCTAATGCAATTATAAAAACAGTGAAAGATTTGACCAAATAACTTCCTGACAGATTTTATCCTAATATTACATGTATTTGGTCAATTGGGTTATTCAAGTATTAAAACTATATTATCTGCATTGTGATGAACAGCTTGTAAGTTAATACTTTTGTGCCTTTTTCTGAAATCATTTATCCAAATTACATTATCTAGAACTTTAGTGTCCAAAGCTAACTTCACCTTACAATGCATTTTCTAATAACTAACATAATTATCCTAGAACTACAGACCACCTTTTGTTAAAGTATGCATTAGGAAGCAGCAATGTTTGTAGCATTCCAGAGTATCCCTGTACCACAGATGAAACTAACTACTTGCACAGACCAATAATAAAACAAAAATCAGAATTGTGAGCTACATGTTATTTTGTATCATATTTTGTTACTTATACATCCTGTACATCAATTGCACAAAAATCAAGAATAGTTTATATGTCCTTGGTACTCTGAGCTGCATAAATGTCATGTAAATACAAATTTTAATTATTTATCACAATCTTTGATTATAGAATTTACAGTTTCAACAGTGATCATTTTTTAACATCAGTAAAGAAAACCTTCAGTTTTTTTATAATGGTGATTACAGAATTAAAAAAGAAATGAAATTCAAATAAAGTTGTAGTATGTCTAACAAAGATTTGAGCCCAAATATTGCATTTCATACAAAACCTTATTTAAGTTCCAACACCCAACTGATCATTATACTAAATAAAAGAAACTTCAAGTAAATATGCAACAAAATCTGCATAAACTGCAAGTGAAGCATCAACTCTAGACGTTACCAGGCCTGCTATTAGCCACAAAATTTCTGTCTGAAAGGTGTAAAGCGATATAATGCTCCTTAATCCTAAAACTGAAATATTCCCAAAAATAGCAGGCCTGTGAAACATGTTTGTGTGCACTAGTTACTCACTGTAGTCAGGAAGTGGTAGACTGGTTTCCTGATTTCCCTATACTGTACCGTGATGGGACTGAGTTCATACTTGAACCAGACTGTTGGTCTATGATTGCTAGGCAACAATCTTTCCTGTTGCATAAGGTTAGTAATAAAATAAACATGTAAAAAAGGTTAGTAACAAAAAAGGACATGAACAGGTTTTGTTCCTGAGTTACCTCCCAGTTATTGGATGTAACTGGTGTTAGTACAGTCCTACCTGTACATAGAAAGCTATCAAAAGCAGGTATAGCTGATAAAGCACTGCATTACAGACTGGCAAATCAAACTAGGTTAATACTTTATTTTATCAGAAATTTCAGAATTCCAATTAGCCTATCACTGAAATGTCAAAAAATAAGGCAACAACCTTAGGTAGTTATTTTAAAATTTGTGTTATGTGGCTAAAATAACAAAATTTTGACCAGAAAGTGTTCCACAGCTATAAACCCTGTGCTCTTCCTCATAGCTTTCTATATGTCATTTGCAGTTCATCCCAACATGTACTGTGGATCATCAACTTACCGTTGTTAAAAAATGATATAAAGGTTGTCTTCTTTCTGTATACTGTACTGTAATTGGACTCAATTCATATCGGAACCATATAGCAGGCATCATATGACCTCCATGGCCATATTGCATTAATTCCTGGTGCATAAAAGTAGCAGTTTATAAAATGACATAATTATAATTAGATATGAAGTGTTTCATTTGGCCAATGTATATGTAACTAGATCAGCCTATTTATATGAAAGTCTAAAACTTAGGACATTTAAATCACTGAATACAAAATAAACACTTTTTTATGTTTTATCATTATTTTCTAATTGAAAATGTTCTTTGTTTTTCTAGTCACACCTGATACCTCATAACAATTTCTTCTTTGACAATGGTAAATAAAAATCTGATGATGTTTTCTCTTTGCCAGAAGCAGCTGAATCAAAATGTGACCTACTCTTTCAAAAGTAAATGGAATCTGAAAACAATGTCACTGTTAACCAAAGTAAATTAACTGCAAACTAAAATAATTAACTCAGCTCAGCCAAACGTGATCCTAGGTTCTCACCAAGCTTAACCCTGTCCTCCATTATAGGCATTTTTAAGCAAGTGCGACCAGTGTGTTCCAGATCAGCCGGCACATCCATGCCGTCTAACCTAACAAAAAAAGTGAACGGTGCAGATCCTGATCAGATGGCACGGATGTGCTGGCTAATCCGGATCTACACTGTTCGCCCACGCAATAAAGGTGTGTCTATGGAGGAAGGGTTAAAATGTTTTGAGAAATTTCTTACAAGAAAAAAAGGACAGAAATCCAATGATCTTGTCAACCGTAATATGCAATGATTCAAGAGCACATAGATAACTTTATATAACTTTTATGTAACTGACCAGGTCCAAACATTTCACTAAATCTGGTAAACACATGGGTTTTAATATTTAAATTTGACAAAATCAATTAATAAGAAACCACTAAACCCATAAGGAATCCACCAGCTTCCAAGCTAGCAGGATGCTTTGGGATTTACTTACACAAAGTGTGATCCTGCATAATGTTTTGCCTACTCAAAAATGTGTTTGCTTAAGTTTTTAGATCAAACAATATAAAGCATTGTTGCAATATTTGTGGAACTACTAACCCATTGACTGGAAATCAGGTATTGTTCTAACAGAGCTTACTCTGTATAAGACATTTCCACTTTGAAGTCACATTAACCTCCTAAACCCTTTACCCCATATATATACTCATTTTAGCGCATGTGCAACCAGTGTAGATCCAGATCAGCCAGAACATCCATGGCATCTGATCATTAACCATGGACTAAAATCTAAACCCAAGACTGGGGACCTGTCTCCAGCAGCTGATTGGTTGGAAAAAAAGACCAGGGCTGAAGGTTAAAAAGCTTAGCTCAGCCAATCAGATGCTTGAGATTTGAGACTGGTTTCCATTCTCAGTTTTATAACCTTGGACACAGCTTTCTAACAAATCAGCTGCTTCAGTTTCAGGTTCCACCCAGATCTCCAATCTGTTTTCTTATCAATGCTGTACTCTTATATGACTTAGGGCGATTCCAGTATTTAGTGTATGGGGGGAGGGGACGGCACTTTTTTAAAGACCCAAGCACACAGAATTATGAATTAATTGTCAAACCCAGCACCCAGCATTTCACATTTTCCTGAAACCCCATTACCCACAATTACGAATTTTACAATGACTCCTTATCCCATCTTTATTTTTTTGTGAAATTCCCACTGGAAAATATCGAACCAATACTACAAAACAAAGGTTTTTTAATCAAAATTACAATTTCTTGATCGATTAACACCCAATGCAGGATGTTAACTTGTGTATTTTAAGTAAAATCCTCTCAAATATATTGGCGATGGTGCACCTTTTTCAGAAGATGTCATTTTTTTATTTCGATAAATAAATTAAATTGTTAAACGCTACCTAATCCATATTTTTTATGTTTCGCAAACGATGCTTTTTTATACTTGAGATATTTTAATAAGGAACGATCAAAGCACAATACGGTCGTAATCATGTAATGTTCCGCCCCATTACAACAGTCTTTGACGACTTTATTTAATTTCCATTACAACCAGACATCGACGTTTTACTCAGTATTGAGTAATTTACAGTATTGTAAAAGTAAAAAGTTTTGTATTCACTTTCCTTTCTGAAATATAATTCAGATTTCAATAAATGAAACATTATTATAAAATAGAAAATAAAACTAATTTAAAAGTCTTTGTGTTGATTTTTTTGTATTAAAGACCGTATGTTGACTTGACCCGAATCATTATTTTGCGGCAATTGTTTATCAAAGGTTAAACATACTTAACCATAATGGTAATTGAGGTCGTAATTGTAATCTTAAAAACTTGGAAAAAAGCGATTTATGACATTTCCTTCTTAATTAAAAATAAATCTCTGAAGGACCGATCAGTTTTTCACAAATGAACGTCCGGTAAAGAGACAATAATTGCTCAATCAAATGGCTATTTAATGGCAATATCGCAGCCCTTATCTCACTGCAATTTTAGCAAATGCATCGTTAAATTTTAATTTAAATGTATCATAATTCTTTATTAGTTAATTTTATTAAGTGTCAAAAGTGAAAACATGACCAACAATCGAACGCTTGAAATTATATGATTTAGATGTCTGGATATTTGGCGGTAAAAATATACATACTATCAAACGCTTAGTAATTACAATACGTCAGACATGCAATGAAAAAGACTTGATTTGCACGAAAGACACGCTTCTTGCGTGCTGCATGTAGAAAGTTTTCGTCGTGGGTGGTAAAATCTGTTTTATTTCTGGTCTAGCAAAGTTTCGCATGAATGGCATGCTGAGTAGCATTTAATTATTTAAAAGTTTGTTTGGTGATCTTGGCATGTGACATATAACGTTAAATATGAACGCATACATGTATATATGGCCTCTTGTCAATTTGAAATAAAATGTTTGTATGGAATCATCAATATTTTAATGAACATTCATTAATATATCACAATAATAAAAAACAATCATTCTTTGTTAGGAAAAATGAATTGATAGTCGCTTTCGGTAAATCCAAATCGCTTTCGGTAATTAGGCCGCATTCGGAAGATCGGGTGACACCAATTTCCACGGCATTTCTTCCGCTAGTTCTGGTGCGGTGAAACGCAAGGGGGACAACTAATGGGAGGTTTTGCTTAATTATTGGCACAAGTCTCAAAAGCCCGCCAGGCAAATAAATAACCAAAAAAAACCTAATGTTCATTGTTTCTTACAGTTTTTTTTTGTTAATTTTATTTCATCAATATGGGTCTACGAGTCCCACCCCACCACAATTAATTAGTACCGAATTCTACAGAGACCCCAAGACCCAGAATTATGATATTTAAAGAAACCCCAGCATGCAGAATTTTGAATCCAGCTTACCCCAGCACCCACAAAATTTGGGTGCCGTTCCCTCCCCCCATACACTTAATACTGGAATTGCCCTTAAGTTTCTTTCTCTACTTAACAAGCACTCTTATTTATAAATACTCACCCTATATTGGTAAGTATACTGGTAAGGATATCTAGACTGGCCATTTATGCTGATATAAACAGATGGTACCACTCTAACTATGTAGTCATGGGTTGCTTGAGCTGTAGATAAGAAGAAGAAACAATGTCAATCGCTACATAACAGAATCAGATAGCAATATAATATTTTTTGACAAGAAAACTATCATACTCCAGATAATACAGAAGTTCAGCTCTCAAAATCAAATAAAAAACAGCAACCCAAACTAATAATGTTAACCTACCATTTCCACTACTTTTATCAAGACTTTCCATGGGGTTAAATGAGCCCTTCACTTCCTGAAATAAACAATACTTTTTGTAAAAAAATCTATAAATGCCAATCAACAATAACATTTGGTCTCACACAAGGTAAGTTGCCTAATAAAAGTCCACCTTTTGGTTATAAGCAAGTCAGCAAGAGCTCCCACAGTAATTATTTAGAGATAAATTTTCATCACAAATGATATTTAATAGTGAGAACTCTAACTGAACCATGAGCAAGTCAACACAGAATGTACCTTATTTCCATTTCATGACTGGGGCTCCATTTAAATGTGTTGGCTACATTGGTTAAAAACAAAAAAAGATTTGAAATAAATAATAAAAAAAAGTTTCCACTCAAAGCTTTTATCTAAAAATACATAAACAAGAAAATCTGTGAGCTAATGCTCACTAGTGATACCCCCGCTGTGTGAAATACGACTTTCAAAATGTAATTTGCATTTTCAATAAAGATGCCCTTTGGTTTATGTAATGCACCTAGAAGATGCCCTTTGGTTTATGTAATGCACCTATATAGTGATTAAGATACCCTTTGGATTGTGTAGTGCACCTGTATAGTAAAAAAAAACCTAAAAATAGTCCGTAAACAGGAAGTAGATGAGCAAGGAGCATAAAATCGCTTAACACCATATAGGACTTTAGGAAAAGCAATATGCAAAACATTAGGCAGCTACATGTTATAGTTGCTTAGAAAACTGCGACGGAAATTGTGCACGTTTGTCATCAATTTGTAAAAATCTAAATATTCGGTAAACAGGAAGTTGATGAGCAAGGAGCATAAAATCCCTTTACACCATATGGGACTATAGGATTAAGCAATATGCAAAACATCAGGCAGCTGCATGCTATAGTTGCTTAGAAAACTGCGACGGAAATTGTGCATGTTTGTCATCTATGTGTAAAAATCATAGTATTCGGTAAACAGGAAGTAGGTGAGCAAGGAGCATAAAATCGCTTTACACCATATGGGACTATAGGATAAAGCATTATGCAAAATATCAGGCTGCTGCATGTTGTAGTTGCTTAGAAAACAGTGACGGAAAATAAAAATGCCCTTTGGTTAATGTAATGCATCTATATAGTTACAAAATCTAAAAATATGCGACAAACAGGAAGTAGATGAGCAAGGAGCATAAAATTGCTTTACTCCACATGGGACTATAGTATGAAGCAATATGCAACGTATCAGGCTGCTGCATGTTATAGTTGCTGAGAAAACTGCGACGGAAATTTTGTTATGGACGGACAGACGGACAAGGGTAAAACAGTATACCCCCTCTTCTTCGAAGCGGGGGTATAAAAACATAAAAAAGGCAATCATTGTTCACGCATTGCCAAATATGAAAATAAAAAAAATCATTGGAGGTTAGATGTTACATGACCCCATCACATGCACATTACATGTTTTTAGTGGGGAGGGTTTATGGGCAGGAAAGCTGTAGGACCAGACCTTGCTTCTACACCACCAATTTGTTTAATTCATATCTTTATTCTGCAAAATATTTTTTTGAGGTTGGATAGGGGGGTGACTGAAGGACCTTGTATACCCACAATTATTTACATTAATAGTTTTTTTTTATGGATGGGGGGGTGGGGTTAGGGGGAGATGACAACACTGCATTGAGGTGATCAGTTTTGGATTTTAAACTTTGATGTGTTGCAAAGTAAAGTTCTGAAAACAAACTTTTGAAATATTTTTACATTTAAACACTACTTTGTAACATGAGACCTTTGCATTTTAGGTACAGTAATGGTTCCTGCATCCAACATTCTGTTAAATTTAGGTTAACACTGTTTTAAAGTCTAAATGATATCACTAATTTAATTGTTTAATTATGCCATGGAAACTTAACTAGGAAATACACAAAATATTGCTACTCGAAGATTATAGGCAGTAAAAGAGTTGACCAAGGGAAATAACTTCTCTTAGCAACTTTGATTGCTTATTGCAGTTCTTTTTCTTAGTCCAATACTGATAATGTATGTTTTAGTACTAAACTGTATTACTTTTGCTATATTTTGTTACATTTTCTCATATAAAAAAGAAAAAAAACATAAATAATTAATATGTTTGGTGCATCCCAATTCATACAAAATAAAAAATATGCCCTAATCACTTGTCCTATCTGCATTAAAATGATCACATTTCTATGAATCCTTTTAAAGCTTTATTTGTTAGAGAGAAATCGACTAGGAAACTATATCTATAAGATCTGTGCCTTGAATATTCTCAAACTAAAAAGAATCTTCCACAAATAGTTGTTACACAAAGGATGCAGATTCAATATATAAAGTGTTTTATATGAAGTGTTAATATTTAATTTCCCAGCTGCTCCCCAATTACCTTTCCAGCTTCAAGCTCCATTCCAAACCTCAGCTTATGTACAATATGTCTCATATCTCCACTTGTAGGTTGTTTACTAGCAGCATGAGTGGATACATGGAAATTTCCAGGAACCTAAATAATATATAATATATAATAATAACAAAAAAATATCACTTAATTATTACAACAAGCCTAGAAATACATCTACAGCCTAGATAATTCAGATTTGAGACTGGTTTCCTGATTTAGTTTTATGATCTTTGGCTCTGGGCTAGTTATTACTAATATTAGATGATGAGGTTTGCTAATGACTTTCTAATCTTAAAAAAAGTTTAATTTAAAGTCAGCCTACAGCAGAAAAGTTTAGTTAAGACTGGAAAATTGCAAGAAAATAACTTAATTTTAAAAAAAAGTTACAGTAAAAAGTCGTGCTTAAAATTTTGGTGCGATGATTTTCTGAATTAAAAGACCAAAAAATGCCAAAATCGCGTCTAAAAAATGCAAGAAATCTGCGACTTCAAAATGCCATAACTTAAATTATCTTCCATATACATGTATTTTCAAAATTTAAACTGTTCTGTGAAATTCAATCTTTTCTCAAGCCCTTTCAAATGAAACTAAAATTTAAAAATATAAGTTTAAAGTTTAAAAAATGGCTTGGGTTGCTATTATTAGACAATGAGGTTTGCTGATGACTTTCTAATCTTAAAAACAAAAGTTAAATTTGAAGTCAGCCTTGAAGCTTCTGTTCAATAGGACATTAACAATGTAATGCTAAAACTAACAAATGTAGAATTAAATCAAATAATCTTGTTAGTAGTTGGTCTGATAAAAATGTGTGCATGCAAAGCATGATTAACAGTTTGTATATTTCATTTTATAATGATGAAAGAAAAATGCTATAACTGCCTCAATGAAAACATTTATTGCAGAATTTGAGTTATGCACAGATAACATTTCACATTCTAGATACAAGACATTTGATATGACTGATCTTAATAAACACCTGCAGGCTTTATCATTGCGGTTGAACTGAGCGAATGTGCAAATACATTATTATATATGCTAACATTCAGTTAAATGTCTAATTTAAATAGTGTTTACTTTGATTTGACGCTTAAAACATATTATATTTCACAAATACTGACTTGTGAGGAAAATGACTACCTTTTCATGTTTTAAAATCTAAGACAAAAAGTTAGGCAACTTATCAGTAGAAGAGTTCACAAATGTTTAAACAGAAATGTAAAAATCAATTTTGCAAAGTTTTTGTAAAGGAATATAGATAAAATCCATGAAATTCTGGATGAAATGAGATTCCAATACCTTGAATTTTAACATTTCAATTGTATATTACATGTGTGATGAAAACAAATACCATGACAGAAACAATTACTGATGAATCTTCACGTTAGAAGATGCTACCACTGACAATTTTCTTGCAATTAAAAACAACAGCTGTCACAGAAAAGTGACATATGATACTGAATAGAAGCTTTGCTTCTGTGAAAGCACATGTATTTCACTGAATTTCTACAGCTATAACTAAATGTGGTTTGTACTCCCACAATATCAAGGAGACAAAAAAACTGTGTCACAACTATTTATGTTATATTCAAAATGTTTAAGTAAGTATCTACAAAACTCTAGAACCAATGCTAACCACAAGATTTCAAGATTCATCTGCACCTCCACCAAATAAGTAATATGCCAGATAAATATTTTGTCACAATGACCTACACTTAATGTCAAACATCTTGAAAGTTTCGTATCAAAAAACTGATTGCCCCTCCCACCCCACCCTCAGATAATGGATTAAACATAACAAACTTCGAGTCACAAAATCTACACTTGATACTGAGCATACATGTATTGAAATTTTCAAAAAATTATCTTGAAAACTGTATAAGTAAACCCTTACTCCCTTCAACAAATAATGGAAAATTTAGTCACAATAGTCAACACTTCATTTATATCTAGTGTTTCTGCATCAGTAATAAAATTGCAAACAAAATGGTAAAGAATAAGCTATGGAATACATTGTGTATTACAATATATGATAATTTTCTTAAACCTAAAAGCACTAAAGATTATGTTGTCCGACATAGGATTGCATGTCCATCAAAGAAGAAAAAATGCAACAGTTTACCCTCAATGTACCTTATTGATAAGAAAGTGGGTTTCCATTCTGCAGCCGTTATCGTCAAACTGTGGTATCTTTTGTGTGTTGTCCTGGAAACCAACTTCATGTCGACCCATGTCATCCTGAATGTCCAAGCCAACAACTGAAATATACTGATCTTTTAACTCACATCCTGTTAACCATATATACTCCACTGATGCAGCCTTAATCAGATAAGCAACCAGTGTATATCCAAATCAGCTTGACATCTGCTGCGCAGTCTAATCAGGATCTACACTAGGACCTACCGGTACATCAGATGCTTTTAAATTTATTATTTCTGATCATGGCATGAACATTGTAGATCCTGATCAGACTGCGCTTGATACAAATGCTGATCTTGATCTACACTGTTCACACATGAAATACAAGCCATGTTCATGGAGTAAAGGGTAAACTACCGGTAATATAATACACATATACTGTCAATTAGCGGTGAGTGGTAAAACTACATCCACGGTAAAGAATGTGGTAAAATGTGATCTAGTGTCCATTATGTACTGAATATTTAGTATTTATTATTCATTTATGATATCATATATAATAGCTGTAAGGTAAAATTGTGGTAATCACTATTTGATGTGATGTTTTAAATATGAAGAAACAACTGTCACTTTACTATACTCCACTCTCTACGGGTTTCCTATTGTTAAAACTTAACTTAGTATATACTACATTAAATTTTGTAACTATAACTTTATTTTATTACACGTTATCTGCCTGATCAGGGGAATAAACCTTCATCAGAGCTTATTTTAAGAATGGCCACAATTCTACTTATGGTAAATCTATGCATATATGTCACTGGTCAATCTAACAACACTGGTCAACCTGACAACACTGGTCAATGTGACAACACTGTCAATCTGACAACACTGGTCAATCATTACGTGAACATCTTTTATTACTTAAAAGAGAAAGTCAACTTACATTCACATTTAGTATTCAGCAGTGTTATATTGAGGAAGACAGGAATTTTCTCGGAGTATTTGACAGGATCATCAACAATCAGCTCACTCACTCTGAAAATATCAGTTACAGAAGTATAACAGATTCATTTCTATCAATGTTGTAGATATATGTACTTATCATTTTCTGGTTCAAATTAACTGTAATTCAGTATAATATTCATAAACAATCACCAAGCAAGAAGGTAACGTAAAGAAAAAGGGATTGCTTATGTGCCATGAACAAATAATTAAAAAATATGAGTCCTAACTTACTGCTTAACCAATTTGTTAGTTTTCTAATGAGTATAATTGATGTATTAATTACAGATCTGACCTTTTCTATGTTTGTTCATGTTATCTTTATTGCTGGCAAATCATGTAACTTTTGCAATGATGGATATTAATCAGATTATTACTATCGCAGCTGATGACCCTTTGCAGGTTAAGTTCAAACAAAGTCATAACTAGCTTCTTTATTCATAAACAGTTACAACTGGTTTGCACTCATCTCACATCGTCACCTTAGTGCAATAACGGTATAAGTGCCATTGAAATAAGAAGGAGTTATACTGTTATTGCACTAAGCTGACGACATGATGATACATCTATAGCATTGGAGTTGATGATAAATATATGTTTAACATGGAAAAATTTCAGGCTTCTGCACTGGTTTCTTACTTAACCACAGCATCCACTTGAACCAATTTAACACTTAACTCCATTAGACAGCATTAGACATGGCTTTTATTCACAGGCGAACAATATAGGATATCATATTTTGGTTCATTAGGTTATTTCTGACCAAGAAGCAAACACAGTATATCCTGATCAAATGGCGCAGATGTGCCTGCTGATCTGGATTCTACACTGGTTGCACATGCTATGAAACCTACATAATATGGAGTAAAGGGTTAACCATTTACAGCTGTGATCAATATTCTTGATATTCAAATAAAAAACAGATTTGTCAATTTATTTAACTTTTATTCAAAGTATCATACCGGAACATGTAACAGCCTGCATTGCACTCTATCTGTATAGCTGATATCATATTAACTTTAAAGAACAAAACTAAATGTAAAAATACTAAACCCTGACCCTATTAGTTTTCATGAAAATCAAGCTAAATTGCCCGAGATCAGACAAAATAAAGCCACGCACATGAAAATGGACATAACAAGAAATACCTAGTTTAAATGTTGAAACATTAATGTCCAGGTTTAGATATACATAGGAAAGCATCACTGCAGCTCAAAAACCTACCATGTCAAAATCACTGATCTTGACACAAATTCACAACAGTTACTGTTGTACCTGTATCACTTTCATCCCAGTAAGTAGACCCCAACTTGCCCTTGATGCTTAGGGCTTTCAAACTGTTATGCTCAAAACATAGTAACATGTAACAAACATTAACCTAATTGTTAAACAAAGAAAATGCTTACACTTCGTGATGCAAGAATCCAGCAAGTTCTGATCCAAACAGATATAACATAAACAGAACACTGATAATTGATATACATGCTCCAGTCAATGTTGGTTGTGTCAGATCCTTTGGAACCTTCCGATATATGTCAAACCTGCAACAAACCATTAGCAAAATTGTATTGCATTTATTCTCAATTGAAATATTAATTTTTAACCATTTACGCCATGAGATATGGCTGTTATTCACGAGCAAACAGTGTTGATCCAGATCAGTATCTACACTGTTCACTTTTTGATTAATTGGGTAATTTCTGACCAAGAAGCAAACAGTCTAGATCCAGATCAGATGGCTCAGATGTTGCCAGCTGATCTGGATATACTCTGCTCATATATGCCATAAAAGGCATTTGTATGGAGTAATTGGTTAACTATATGCTGGATATTATTTGGGGCACGCCACGGGAAAAGGTACCTTCGAACAGATTTTTGATATTTTTAGTTGTTAAGTACTATATTTGGAAAGAACTTAAAATTATCTGTTATTTCTTTTTATAACTAAACAGTGATTTTGTTACACATTTTACATTATAATGTTATTTTTACCGCGAAATGCATAACAATTAACGTCGTCTTCTCAACTTGATGACTTCATTTTAAGAATTAACATCAACTGCCCAAAGGTACCTTTTCCCGTGACGTGCCCCATTTCCAAACAGGTCTTACAACAACTTATTTACTGGTAGCTGCTCATCAGAAAAGATGATGTGAGACTGACTATTCCTAACCATCATATAGTCTAAGACCCCTTTATAGCATGGGCAAACATTGTAGATCCAGATCATCTGACAAATTGGTGCCATCTGTTAAGGATCTACTCTGTTCGCTTTTTGATTCATTAGATTATTTCTGACCAATTGTGACCAGTGCAGTCTCATACAGGTTTGTCACAGGAGACTACAAATCTTGGCTTGGTTGGTTGGGAACCCCTTCAACAAAGGAGGAAATAAGCATGAAGAGTGATGATGTACGGAGGTCCGATGCATATCCTTTCCACGACCATAACATATTTAAATGTGACAAAATTTTGACTTCCCAAAACCCGAGCCTGTTTTAAGGGGGGACGCCTGAAACATTTAAACGTATAAAAAAAAATCACTTTTCAAAACCCGACCCTGTTTTTCCGTCGGAAACCCGTCGATTTTGATTTCTTTTCATTAAAAAGTCCTTAGTTTGGCTGCTATTTAGAAGAACACGGAATCATCGATCAGTATTTTTACACTATTAGTCCTTTGAACGCATCGCATATTTTCTCTCAAATATCATTTAGTAAGAAATTGATTACATGTGACTTAGATAATCTGATAAGAAAATTAGTGATTTTAAAAAGTCAAATTTTAAGAAAAAAAACATACATCCAAAAATCAATCAAAAGGTCGTCCAAAATGACCTATGCACACTTGAAAAATGGAGCCATGACTGGGATATGGAGTTTAACCCATCTAAATGCCAGGTGATTCATGTTACTAGGTCCAAAACACCGGTACAAAATAAATATTCTTTTTATGGTATTCAGTTGGCTTCAACCTCCTCAGCTAGATACTTAGGGGTAGACATCACATCAGACTTGACCTGGGATACCCACATTACCAGAGTAACTAAAAAAGCCAGTTGTAGCTTAGGCTTCCTGCGCAGGAATTTAAAAACTCACTCTGAACCCCTCAAAGCAACAGCCTACAAAATGTTAGTTAGACCTCAGTTGGAGTATTGCTCCTCTGTCTGGTCCCCATACACGGACACGCTCGCAAACCAGATCGAGGCAGTGCAACGCAGGGCAGCACGATGGGTCAAGAATGATTTTGGACGACATTCCAGTGTATCAGAGATGCTTGAATCCCTACACTGGCGCAAATTAGATCAACGGCTCATAGACAGCCGTCTCGCCATGATGTATAAGATAACCAACTCTCTTGTAGAAATTCCCATTTCTGGAAACCTTATCCCAATGACTAGGAAGTCAAGACATTCTCACCCATTGGCTTATCAACTTATTACTGCTACAACTGATTATTACAAATACTCTTTTTTCCCTCGAGCCATATTCCATTGGAACAATCTACCACCAGACATTGTCTCATGTCAGATGATTGAGCAGTTCAACAAAGCTGTAGGCTGTGTTGGACATGTCTCCCCATAAGCTAACATAGTACACTTTTACTTTTAACATAACCCCTCTATCTTTCTTTTTTTACATCTCTTTTAAACCCTATCCATTCTTAATCTTTATTCTTTACTAATTGTCTCCCAGCAGACGCGCAATATGTCTAGGTCCCCATCAGGGGTTCGACATTACTGGAAGATAGATAGGGTCCTTTTCCCAAAATGACTAGGAGAACCCCTGGATCGAGAAAACTGTTGCTGAACTAGTTTGGACAGTTGGTAGCTTTAGCCTCTCTGAAAAGCTAGCTTGTAGTTTACAGCAAGGCTGTTGGAAGTGACCTTAGGCTGCCGTAGCTACAGTGTACTGGTTTCATAGACAATTTACTGTCAAATTGGTGACGCCACTGCTTTTCTTGTTATGATCTTGTTATGTTCTGACTATGAACTGATGAAGACTGTCCATATCTAGCTTCTGACAACTTTTGCACGAAATGGGAAATGAATTTTAACAAAACTAAATCATAACGAGAACAAACCTTCTAATATCAAACTGCATTCTTGAGATTATGGTTTTCTTAATCAGTTAACCGCTGTGACGTGGTAAATATTCACCTATCTGTCAAACAGCTGTCGTCTGTGTTTTTACCGGAAGTTACGTCCCCACGTGCGGTAATTTCATTGGTGGTATTCTACTTTCACTTTGTAATAAAACCAATACAAATCAACTTTATCAGAACTAAAATTTCATTCAATGTTATTCCAATAAAATTACTATTACAAGAAATTTTTAAATATCACTTAAAATATATTTATATTGTATTCGAAGCTACAACGCTTTACAAGTAAGCTTAAATCCAAGTTTAGCTTTCCATAAAGCTCGTCGATAAATTAATAATTAACACAAGACAGTTGCTTATTAATTATCAATTGACCAAAAATATAATCATAAGAGTAACCACTAAGAAGCAACACAATTTGCTACTGGGTGAGGTTTAAACCATGCAAACTCACAGTCAAACTTGCCCCAATAGGTTCTCAGCAAATAAGTAAAAGCTGCCTTGGTGATTTAGCTCTAACTCACCAATCAACTCGACGAAACTGCACCCATAACACACCCCTCCGAGCCAAATCAGCAAGAACGCGTTGACAGGAATAAAAGAAACAGATCCAGCTTCAAGATTTTTTACGATATATCCCTTTCTACCTTTATATGAAACTCTCAACCCTTCGTGCAAACAGAGTGGTAAGCATAACTATCAACTGTGTAAATACGAGTACACCTATTTTATATAATAGGGATACTTTTATCATCGCAGTCCGAAGAAAATGATGCGTTATTTTGAAAGCCAAAAATAATATTACCAACCCTCATCTATCAGCAGAACGATCAGTAATGTATG